>JANSVK010000227.1:0-47682 GCA_030068005.1 Cladophialophora exuberans | reverse complement strand
GTTTAATGGTGGGTTTCGACAACAAAGAGGCTCATCTTCTGGTAGTTCTTCGACGTCAGACTCAAGCTCTTCTCCGTCGCCTACACGGGGATCCGCCAACGCAAATGCTGCACCAATCGCTAACCAGTTTGGACCCCTTGCGAATCCAGGTCTCCTCAATCCACCGCACGGGTTGCAAAACTCCCCGTATGGTCTCCAACACGCATATGGTGCTCAACAGCCGTATAATATTCAATACCCGCGACCCTATAACCAAGATGATGTGAATGGGGCATACGATTGGTTGATGCATCAAGTTAAGTTCGACGTTGGCCTGCAACCTGATAGCTTCGGAAACCGTCGAATCATTATTCGTGGGGCCCTCGACCTGGTCCCAGATCTCAATCTCACACATGAGGCTGCCCAGGGTGTCTGGAACCGATTGCAAGTTGACGAGCTTCACTTGTATGAGGAGGAACAAGCTGCCGCAGAAGCGATAGAAAGGCAGCACTCGCCAGACTCACAGGCAGCTACATCACACCACGTTCGAAGAATCCTCGAACAACAAGAGTCCGAAGGAACAAGACGATATCTCGTTGAATGGGAAGTGCGTAGGCCTGAGTACGAACCTCCTTGGACATGGCTCCCAGAAGGTTCGGGTGCTTTGACTCAACGAACTCTCGCAGAGTGGGAAATGGCCATTCAGAACAATCAAAGAGCGCCTCCGAGAGTCATTTCGATCGTCGAGCGAGTCATGAGAAAATACTACGAAAAGATAGCTACAAAGCGTGAGAGGGATCGACAAGCGGCCTTGGAACTCATCCGGGAATTCTGCCCCGATGCTCACAGCGTGATCGCACGGTCACAGTATGACGGTGATACCTTTTATCTCATCGATGTGATTATTGGTGGAGAGCGTGGCATGGACTGGATTTCCCCAATCCGTGGACAGAGACAGATTACAGACGACGAATGGTTAGCAGCGCTCGAAATTGCTACAATCTACGATGTTGACCAGGTTGAAGAACTTCTGAACTTTCTTCGAGCGCCGCAGACTCCACAGTCGGACGACAATGGTACCGCAAGTCCAGAGCAAAGAAGGGAGTCGACTTCTCCCGATGACCTACAACCGACACAAGGAGCGCGCAACTTGGCGGTAGCGAGACTTGAAGAACTCTTGGCGATAGGTGGTTACGGTGCCTTTGACTATGACGACGTGGTGGCAGTCCTTGATAGGCATGGATGGAATGCCGATGCAATTTACCAGATGATTGTGAACCGAGGACCGCCTGCAGATTCAATCGAGCAGGGTGATGTTCAGGGCAGCTCTGGTGCTAACAAGTGGCAATATACTCCGTCCTTTTCTACTCCTTCACCCCCACAAGGCACTCCAAGGGCTCCAAGCTTTTCTCCTCTGTCACCCCAGTCGTCCCCGACATCATCATTGACCACGCCGGGGAGAACGCCAACACCACCACCCTGGTGGTCGCCTCCGCCGAGCCCGGCATCAACATTGAGCTCGCTGGGAAGAACGCCAACGCCGCCGCCTGGGTGGGCGTTACCGCCGCCAGCTCCAAGACGACGCCGTGGGCGACAAGCGCGACCGCCCCCAGCCACATCGACCCACCGCATGCAGACTCGCAGCCAGGGCGCCGTTTCACAGAGCACGCACCACATGGAACTCCGACCCCGACGACGAGCAGCACCCGTGCCCGCCGCTCCTGCCAACGACGCGACTACCACCAGGAGGGGCAATGCCCGCAGCACCAACGGCGTGCGAAAGAGCACGAGGGCAACGACCCGACGCAGAAGGTAGAGAAGTGTTTTCCCAATCCCCCTTAAATATCAGACCCACATTCATACAAGGACAGTAAGTTTCATGTCTAATCATCGGAGCGTGCAGCAAGAAAATCGAAAGCCAGGAGATAACCCAACGAAGGAATCGAGTGTATCGACAGAAATTGGCATCGACGCCTCCTTGGGCAGAACGAGTGGAGATACAGAATTGGAGCAACAGCACAGCACAGCACATTTAGAAAACCAGAATCGGAAGTAACGGCCTATGAGAATATGTACTAAAAAAAAAGTGAGCATTCGGCGCGACAGCACGGCAACTCAAACATCAGAATCATGATTCATGGGATTATGTACAAACAGAGTAAGCACCCCCAGGTAAAGACAGCAATACAGGTCCAGCGAACACGACGAATGCATCCTACATACTGCAGGCATAGCATAGCACAGCATGAGGGAAACGGGGATTCAACCAATGTACAACCAAACATCGGAAGCCCTTCCACGCAACAACGAATGTATAGAACGGTTTTTGAAAAACAGGGAAGATATCTGCTAAACGACTAATAGAATCACATATGACAGCATACTAGCATAGCATAGGCGCTGGTGTTTTGCAGTAGCATGGCACGGAGTTATGATATACTTTCTTTTTGGAAACAAAGATAATATTACTTTTTTTTTTTCTCTTTCTTACCTCAGGCCGTACACTTCAACTCTAGCTTTAAAGTTTCCGATTCGTACATATATAGACTAAACGAGCTGAACATACCAGGGCACGAGTATACACACGTTCGCTTTCTTTTCACTATGGAATTGAAACAAAAAGATGGATAAGGAGCAAAAGGTTATTTTCCAGGAGTCGATCAATTTTCATTTCGAAGTTTCTGTTTGACAGCTTTCTCTCTAATGAGCAGCTACTAGTAGCTCTTTGCCGCAATTGCTTGACACACAGAGAGAGTATCTGTTCTGGCTCTATCCCTGGCTCATTTGTTCGGAGAATTGAACTCAAGAGCGACAAGTTTTGCCGTGCAAGGTTCCATCTCCAGGTGTTTGTGTCCATTCCCAGGTCCCTTTCATTAATTCCTGCAGCTCGTAAACATTTCACAGCATCCAGCATTTTCCGTTATTTTACCCGAAGACAATCTGGCTCCAACCAGCCCAGTCCGCCCCTCCGCAGCTTCTGATGCGGACTTGAAGGAAAACCCTCGTAACAAAATCTTGTATCGCTGTCCGATCAATTTTGATTAACCAGTCCCATGTTTCCAGCCGGGGGTGGTTATTTTCACACGGTCACCATTTTGAAACGTCCAGTCCCATCCCTCGCTGAAAAACCTCATGGTAAATTTGGAATGCAGCACCCTCGCATATGACCCGTGGCCAAGGGGGTATCTCGAAAAGAAAAGAAAAATCATTTCGTACTGAAGTTCCATAGAACTCCGAAACATAATCAACAAGAGTCTCTTCCACTCGTCTGCCTGTGGTTTTCGAAATTGAGAACCGACAAGGCGGAAGAGGCGCGGGGACGCACATTTCAAACACAGTTTTTGCGTGTCGTGAACCTGCATCAACAGGCCCTATATGTCTGCAAGCTCGACTCCGTGGGTGAGGCTGTACAATCGTCATAAACATCATCAGTTGTTACTTTTCAGCTCCTTGTGACTCCTTGCAATTCCGTAAAGCATCTCTGCCATCAAAGTTGTGTTATTTTGTGGCAAAGGAAGAAAGTCATGAACTACTAGTCATCGTCGTCGTCAATGACGATAATTGTTCTCAGGTCTGCAACCTCATGAGGCGGCGCTGAGACTATTGGTTGCCGTGCTGTCACAGCAGATACTGCCGTCGACGGCGTCATTGATCTAGTGCTTGGATTCTGCGGCTTGTTCGCCGACGTGACCGAGTCTGGCGTATCTCGATCATCATCCTCGGAGGCCGTCTCGTCCAATTTGGGTTCCCAGGATCCATCCTCTTTCACGAGAATTGCCTTGGCATGCAATTTGTCATCTTGCTCTAGTTCCTTGCGCACAGACAGCAGAAACTCGTCGATAACGAGCATTGGAGGCCGGCAATCGCTCTTGCAGATTGGACAGTTCCATTTTTCAGGACTTGTCAAACTACCTTCCTTGGACCGGCTTGGGCGACTGAGCAAGAACGCTTCAAGATCAAAGCATTCCCGGTGCTTGCAGTTTTGGCCTCGAACGGGAGTCGCCCAAATGACCGACATGAATGGATCTACGATGTCGATGCTGATAAAGGGTTGACTGACAATCAGGTCATCGTCGCTGTCGACTTGAGTTTCCAGAGACTTGGTGATAGTTGAAAGAGCTTCACTTGCTGAAATTCTCGTCGGCATTTTGAGCAGTCTGTTGTGATTGGCAACGCAGATGATCTCTATGGCCATCAAAAAGTTAAACTGAAACTCCTGAGGCGTGAAATTGACTCCAATCGCTACCTCGTTGTCGCCTTCCTGGAGTAGGTCGGTTAAGTCGGTTGGGATATCTGTTCCGTAATGAGCTTTTCGCCTAAAATCGATACCTGTATGTTCATTGACTGAGACGGCCAGACACTTCGGCCACTTGGTGGGTTGGGTACAGAAATCCGAAAGGGTCAAAAACGGTGACCCATCTTTGGCAGAGAAGATGACTGATTTCATCCTGAACTGCACATCCCCATCTGATACATTTCGCTGTCTTGTTGAGAACTCACCAACGGGTGGGAGGGTGATTGTCTTCCTTATCGCAAGCTCTGAAGAAATGCGTACATTCCACCGGATCAAAGCAGAGTCTTTGGATATGGTCTCAGGTAATTCGATGATGTCTTCCACATATTGGTAGAACCGAGCATCGGACACGTTGCCGTCTAAGTCGACTAGCTTGTGGTATTCAGGACTGCGAAGCTGTACTTGATGCAGAGCAAGCCGGTCAGGATCTGGCGCAACAATCTGAGGCAAATTAAAATTTGGATCAGGACTAAAAAAAGTGTCGCGGCGTTGTTGCCGCGTGGTCGCTTGTTGAGACTGGCTCCGCTCCGATACTGAACTCTGACGAGGCCGACTTTCAAGTGGCGTGGCAGTCTGGGGAATTCTCGGAGACGATGACATCTGTGAGACCGTGTCACATGTACCATTGTTCATGTTCAGCGGCGGCACCTGGGCAGTCGATTGTTGTGAGGCATTCGTAGGTCTGGGTCCAACGGAAGACCGAGGGCCGCCTGGGGCTTGAAATCGATTCATTGCCAGACGTAAATCTGGGAGTGGCGGTGCATCTGCACATCGAGGGTTTCCTCGCCCCAGAATTTCTAGTAGCTGTCCGTGCCCCTGAGCCTGGATTTGTGTCTTGTTTGGCGAATTTGGAAAGATCTGGCCTTCGGGTGTGTTTGTCTGTTGAACCACGGGCGATGGCAGTGTGTGAGTGAGCACGAAGTCCTGCTGGATCGGTCCTATAGAACTGGCAGGGAACAGCGATGCAGGGCCACCCAAGGAATGATTGCCCTCTGGCTGAGGTCTGTTAGTGGGAGGTTGATGTGCTTGTTGAACTGTTTGCAAAGGGGAATTGTGGCTTAGAGAGGTGCCGTCGACTTGAGTAAGAGCTGCCTGCGGATGTTGGGTTGGGAAAGTTGGAGAGGGAACGGCAGTCTGCCGATGGTGTGGGTGAAAATTCGAGATGGGCAAAGGACCTCCCGAAGAAACCGGAGAACTAGCTGGAGCAGGATTAGAAGGATGTTGAATCAAAGAAGGCGTATGTTGGACCTGCGCGTGTAATGGAGAACGAAGAGCCTGGGGGCCAGTAGGGGACACTGCAGATTGTGCATGTCCTAATGGGCTTGGACGAATTTGTGGATGCAAGCCAGGCTGCACCGTTTGTTGGGAAGGATGAAAGCTGGAATGTAAGATCGGGGCAGGTATCTGCGGTCCAGAGTCGAAAGGCTGGAAGACCTGAGCTTGAGGTCCCTGAAGACTCTGCACTGTGCTAGAAGGCGGTCTAGAGAATGTGGCAGAGGTTTGTCTGGCGCCAGGCCACAGTACTGGTCTTCCTGCAGCCTGTGCCTCATGATATTGCTGTAACTCATGTGCGTACATTATGCCCCAGCGAGCAGTTATCTCAGCCAGTTGGGCGCCATGGTACGAATTCAATTCTGCAATACTTATGGCAGAGCCCCGCGGATTGACCATCTCCTTGTGAAATAGGGTTACAGCGATCGCCGGCCAACCTGGGTCATTGCTGCCTTGGCAAAGAATGGTGAGAAAGAGGGCTTGCTGCAATGTTGGCGATGTCAACTTCAAAGCGTACTTCAACTCTGCAGGACAAGGCGGACACTTTCTATTCTTGGCGATAGCTTGCAGGGTAGCAAATCCGGATCCCAGGTGAAAAATGAAACAACGGACTTCCTCCAAGAGAGCTTGAAAGCCATCACTTTGATCCATAACCATTCGGTCTGGAGATTGGGGGAAATTGAGGAAACATGCAAACATTTGTTTGGACAACTTCCGGTTGGAATCCAATATCACCTGGAGAATATGAAAACCACGGAAATGGCTATTGGTGAAGCGGAGCGCGTTGAGTATTGCCCATTGAGAGGCTGACCAGCAACAGTATGTAGCATGGGTGAGAAGGTAGAACCAGTCGTTTCGAGAGCATGCATTCCTCATCAACCCAATCCGATGCTCATCAATCACAGGTAGTTGATCGGATGGTCGTTCGACGCCTGCGAAAGCGACTGTCAATGCTGTCTCAAACTGTTGCTTCAAGTTGGCGCCGCTGGAAGAGACCGGAGAATTCTGCGGCGTAGGTAACTGCTTCGGAATGCTGGAAACGTCTGCTCCAGTCCTTAGCCGTGTTCGTCTGTTACCAGAGAGTTTGAATTCAGTTGGACGTTTTTTGCTACTGTCAACATTGACCGCGTCGCCTTGTACAGGGATTGTGACAGATGGTAAGCGGCGTAGAGAGGTGACATGGCCGTGTTTAGCCGGAATGTCAGAGTTCACGTGAATATTGCTCGATGCATTGGGTTGACTTGAGAACAATTCTGCGGCATATGGAGAGGGTTTCTGCGTTACATCACTACGCTCAGTAGTCAGATTATCGCTTTCTGTAGAGATATTTGCTGCGGCCACTGGTGTTCTGTTAACCTTCTCCCACTCCTTTGGCCTACCGAAAGACGTAGGCTGCGTGGGTTCATGAGTAGGATTGGAATCGAACGAGAGGCCCCGAGGGGCATATGTACTCGCGACTTGCGCCTGGAGTATTTGGTGCACATCTCTTGTGGGGCCGGTCGTGATTGCCTGGGTAGGGCTTCCATGTGCAAGCAGGCTCGTCGATAACATTGGAGGGCGAGCCGGGGTTTGCGGTTGTGGGACAGATCTTTCTGGAGCCTGAACGTATGCTCCCGCCCTCGGACTCATGCCCTCTATTGAATTGTTTGTGCCGGCATCAATCGACCACTCTGCGACGTTTGGTCCGCTTGTGGGTCGGAGAGGTAGAGAGTCATTTGGCGAGGCGTGATTGATGCGGGGGGGCGATTCGACTTCGATAGTAGAGTTCTCGTGACAAGGTTGGATGAAAAAGGAAGCGTCGCTTCGAGGCGCTTGTGCCTTCGACGCTGAGTCGCGGGAAGGCGGTCGTGGTCGAGAGGGACGAGAGTCATTGTCGGGGTCGCGGTCGCTCACTCCAGCGTTGACCATCCAGGGTCGGGGAGCAGAGCCTAGGAAGTGGCTGCTCGCCAGATTGGAAGACTGGAGAGCAAAGGGAACAATGGTATCATGAGGCTCGGAGGAGTGTTTATTTGAGTGGTGAACCGGCGACATGCTGGATGCCAAAGAATGGGCGTTGGCATGTACCAAAACCCGGAAAAAAGAAAATACGAAGGAGGCAGAAGTTGAAGTTGTGATCAATGAAGTTGAAGATGGCCCTTCAACTGAAGTGAGAGAAATTCACAGTACACAGTAAAAGATGCCCATTCACTGACCCGGGTTGGTAATCGACCATTCTGTTGACCGTCGTCAACAGCACGACCTTACAACAGCACAAGCCGCTTTCTCACGGGAGACCGCGCAACAACAGCATCAATGACCCAAGCAGAACATAGGCGGCAATACAGAAAACTCAAGCGGCGCAGGCAGAAGACGCAAACGTGGAAGGTGAGCGCCACAAGAGCATGGACGACAATGCTGAGACCGCAGGTGGGCATACGAGTACTGGAATTTCCATGTCCAAAGGCATGATACTGTGATACGAGTACTTCACAAACCCGCCGACACAGACACTGTCCAAGACAGGCATAGAGAGCGCGGGGAAGCATGGGTGCATGGAAGTCAGAGTCTCAGCGGCTTTGGGTTTCCCAGGCGAGCCAGGTTGGAATCGAGGCGCCGCCCAGGCCCCTGGAGCAGCCAATCCAGAAGCTCCAGTCGGCGGTTGAGCGTTGAGGTGGCGCCCATAAGTCTGAAAATTGATTAAAGGCGATTCCCGGGCCATGGTTGGTCAGAAAGCAAAAAAGTTGGAGACTCGCCTCGTTCTCTCACTTTCGCTTTGACTGCGTCCTGGGAATCACGGGGAGAAATGAAGAAAGGAAGGTAGACACGCACACTGGCACATCACCAAGTCCTCGTTCCACCTCAAGCACGACCTCGGAATTGTACATACACTACTATAATGGACGTGTAACTGATGAGGTGCATGTCACCATGTCACTGCTGCACAATTGACCATATCATCGCGCGGTCCCTCTTCTGACAGTGACACTCCACGTCGGACGACAGCAGCACCACCATCACTCCCTGGCGAGATCGCGACATCAACTCTCATCTCCCTGTGCAACCCTGGCGACTGGTCCTCCCTCCATATTTCAACCACGTCCCATGTCCTTCACCCTGTCAGTCTCGTAGACAGACCCTTCCTATCATGCAGCATCTTGTCACTGCGCGTCTAGTCGATCTGCCGGCAACAATCATCAACCTGTTTCGCTAGTTGTTTGTCACGTCTGGCTGTCGCTTGGTTGGTCTGGTACTGGCCTGCTCAACATGTCTATTTCGCTGCAACAACGCCTGAGGGCTGCTCTGCAGCCTGGCGACGTCCTAGTTGCCATTCGTGCGTCTTTCCCATATCGGCTGTCGATCGCCGCACTGACTGTTGCCAGATGACTTCGATGCAAGAAGCACAGACGAGTTGACTCTACGAAAGACTGATCAGATTGAATTGGTTGAACTGGATGAGGGTTTTGGTGATGGCTGGTACCTGGGAAAGCACCTTAGTCAAGGGAATACTGGCTTGTTCCCTGGAGGTCAGTGATGTAAGAATCTTTTTGCCAACCCACAGCAGTTGACATGCTTCTAGTCTACACGGCAAAATTACCGCCACACTTCAGTCCAGTGGGCTCTCCAACCCTGAAAAGCCCGCAACTACCTCAAAGCCCTTCGACGGACTCGACGACTGGGCCTCTCAAACTACCCACCCCCACGAGTCCCACCTTTGATGCTCCCGCTCATAGAGCAGTCACCTCATCGCCCTCCCACACTTCCAACATGTCTCTCCGACGTTCCGTACCACCCTCTCCCACATACGCTCATCGGAGCATCAGCGAAGCCCTTTCGAATCGGGAAAACGGAGAAGAAAGCCCTGTCATGAACGAAACCCTGAGCGTGATAAACGAACACATAACTGACCTGAGCACTCCTCGCCAGAGTCTCGCCCAAGTCCAGCCGATGACCGAGGACACCGAGAGCGACTATAGCAGTCATCTCGACCGGGCATCTTATATTGCAGGCCCGGAGACCGACGGCGAAGATAACCA
This sequence comes from Cladophialophora exuberans, assembly GCA_030068005.1. Lineage (NCBI taxonomy): Eukaryota > Fungi > Ascomycota > Eurotiomycetes > Chaetothyriales > Herpotrichiellaceae > Cladophialophora > Cladophialophora exuberans. Next base: position 38,124 of record JANSVK010000227.1, on the reverse strand, counting down.
CCTCCCATCAGAAGCCGAAGTGAAGCAATGGGACTCAAAAGAAACTGCTGAATACTTGAGGAATTTGGGCGTTGACTCCAAGCATTGCGACATTTTTGAAGAGCAGGAAATTACCGGAGACGTCCTTCTGGACATGGACCAATCATTTATTCATATGAAAGAGTTCGATTTTGGTCTCATGGGCCGTCGCTTGAAAACCTGGCACAAGATTCGCGATTTCCAAAACCAGGTCCGAACCGGAAAGAATTCGAGAAAGAGCAGCCTGAAGCAGAATGGGTCGAACGAAGACGTTGGCCGGGCTTCGGTGCGAGGGACCACGCTACTGCCTCGGATCCCCAGTTTGATGGAAGAGCCTGGACTTTCAATCCGAACTTCGCAGCAAACACATCCCAACATCCACGTCCACTCGACATCAGCTTCTTCTGAACAGCCAATGTCACCATCGTCCTTTGCGCGATCTCAACTCGCTGGAGCGACGCCGCCATCACCTTGGCGAGCATCTACGGCCGCTGACAGTCCGACACGACCATCGGCGGCATCCATTAGAGAAAGAAACCACTCTCGCCGCCATTCCTCAATCGAGTCCGGAAAACCCAGCTTTATGGAATCATCTGCCGCGCACAAGAAACACCCCTCCTTCGATCGAGATTGGTCGATGAGTAACGCCACCACTGCAAATATCAGTGGCAGCACACCGTCACTGAAGTTGAACGTAAGCAACCAGGCGCCAAGCATTGATCTAGCGACATCGGATGTTGGCCTTGACGCGGAGACTTCTACCATAGATCTCGATAGGGGTTATTTCAGCGGCAATGAAGTTGACAACAGAAAAGCCCGGAACCTTCTGAAAAAGAGAGGAGGAGCTGACAGTGTAGGGCATTCCCGCCAGTCAAGTCTGCTGGACGACACGTCAAAAGCCGGAATGAGTATGGCGCGACATTCTCGGCTCAGCAGTGTTGATTCCATCAGAGACCGGGCGTCAATCATCTCTCCTGCAGCAAAAGCCTATCACAGCAGTTCCTACAAGGGACGATTCCGGTCGTCAAGTGCTAGGCTCTTAACGCCCATACGATCCCCGGTGGCTCAATCTCCAACAGTCACCAATCTTGAAGATGAAAGCTTGTCGGCGGTATCTTCACCCAAACCTGTGAGTGGGTCGACTTCACCGGCCACAGCGGGGCCAGCTGGATTCACTGCATCATCAAAAGCTCGAAAGCTATTGGGGATGCGAGCAGCATCTGACATCGTGACTGGGACTGAGAAAGACGCAGCTTCAAGTGCATCCAACATCACGTCTGAGACACTGAAGGAAAGTCCAGTCGCTTCGCCGTCAGGATCGCAGACTCCTTCAGCGACGTCACACAGCTTCGACATGGACAACACAGATGCTTCTTCGAAAGGCACGACTGATCAATTAGGACCATTACTGCATACCAAAACCGCAGTCCGCACCAATCCCAAAACCAAGCGACAAACTAGCGCTTACACTAAAGGACTGATGCAAATGTCCCCCAGCGAGGCACGCACACACTGCGATTACTCTGGATGGATGAAGAAAAGGTCAACTGGCATTGTAGCCCAGTGGAAACCACGGCTGTTTGTCCTGCGGGGACGGCGGCTATCGTACTACTACTCAGAGAACGATACCGAAGAGAAAGGTATCATTGATATATCAGGCCACAAAGTGCTGGGCACAACTGCGGATCCAATCACCTCACTTTCAACAGTGATGGCAGGAAAAACCACGCCGTCGCTCAAATCGAATCCATCATCCACCGATACCTCGCCCAATCTTTCACGAAATAGCGCTGGAGGAACGCCTTTCTACTTCAAACTTGTTCCTCCCAAAGCTGGCAGCTCCAGAGCTGTCCAATTTACGAAGCCCACAGTCCACGTGTTCCAGGTCGATAACATTACAGAGGGCAGGAAATGGATGGCTGAAATCCTGAAGGCCACCATAGAACATGACCTCACTAGCTATGAAACTACCAATCGGCAAAAGACGATCAGTCTGGCCAAAGCCAGAGCCAGGAAAGAACGACCTCCTGCACTGAAAGGCACGGAAGATGCCATCGGCGAGATTCCTGAGATGGCCGAACTACCAGAACGACCCACTCCACAGCAAGAAAAGGACCAAGAAGAGTCAGGCTTGAACATCAAAGGACTAGAATTCAACGAGTCCAATATTGATCTGCAGCTGGGAACAGGGTCGCTTGGGACGACGGTGGAAAGTCTAGTAGAGGATGATTCAGAGCGTAAGGTAGTGACATGACGATTGTGGGACGGATTCAATACTTGTTTTCACTACTACATATACATAATTCGTGTTTCCGAAATACATAATACCCATTTTCTTGGATCAGTGCACTATTCTTGACTCGTTTTCAAATTGTTCCCTTGACCTATACGCATTAAAAGGGGTTCAGGCAGTGCAGTGCCAGTGGTTGCACTGGAGGTGGATAGAGTTGCTGCCGCTGCCACCCAATTACGCAGTGGAGCGAATACACTTGAACTGCGTAGTAGTCGGGGGAGACTTCTCTCATTCACTGCCCTCCTACTTCTCCTTCATGAACTGACAAACACAACTTGTACATTTCTTTTTCATTTGCTTCGTCGTCGTTCATTTTCTTGTTGTTGATTGTCTTCTCATGGCTCAATGTATAAATATGGCGCTGTAACCGGGTTGCTGCGTCTTCTCCTTCCACTCACTCTGTGCTTGAACGTGTACCTATACCTTTATCCTGCCTTTCACGGATGTGTTTTCCTAACGACCGATGATTCCGCGACGACCGCGTTCACCGACACATTAAATCAACATCTATCTTTATCACCAAGGGCGGAAAGTGAATTCGACACGCCGAGAGCACCCTTTCGGCTACTGGCGCTCGCTGATCCTCAGATTGAGGGGGACACTTCACTCCCCAAACCCGAAGATGCCCTTGTTCCAAAGTTGAAACGACATTGGGAAAGACTCTCCAGTGGAAGAGCAAATGATATATACCCTTCAGCCCTCGAGACCGCGCGAGAAATAATTCTGAAAGATATTCCGGGTGCGCTCAAAGGTCTGCGGAAACAAATCGATTTGTTCGGCAATGACTACTACCTGGGCCACATCTTTCGAACTTTGCGGTGGTGGACGAAGCCTACACATGTAACCGTACTTGGAGACCTCATTGGAAGCCAGTGGGTCAACGATGAAGAGTTCGAGTGGAGAGGATGGAGGTATTGGAACCGAGTATTTGCGGGTGGTCGCAGGGTCGAAGACAGTATTACCATCCTCGACAGCAAAGAGGAGGAAAGAGTGTTTGACTTGGACAACACCAGCTGGACAGACCGGATCATCAACATAGCCGGTAACCACGATATTGGCTATGCTGGAGATATTACACACGCCAGAATGGAACGCTTCGAAAGAGTCTTTGGTACTGCGAATTGGGATGTCCGATTTCGCTATGCAGCAAAAAACGATAGCAACGCTGAATCCAATGCTCTCGTACAGCCGTCGGTGCATCTGATTGTATTGAACAGCCTCATCCTGGACACTCCTGCTTTGTCCGATGATCTGCGCTCGGAAACGTTCCAATACCTTGGAGGTCTTCTTTCTCATCGGTTACGACCGGTGGAGGATCGATCCACATTCACCCTTCTCTTGACGCATGTCCCTCTGCACAAGAAGGAGGGTACCTGTGTGGATGCACCATTCTTCGATTACTGGCCAAATGATGATGGTGGTGGAGTCTACAAACCCCATGGTGTGAGAGAGCAGAACCACTTAAGCGAGCAAGCAAGCCGACAAGGCACTCTGCAGGGCCTGTTTGGTATGACTGGTGATCTTGATGCCCCGGCTCAGGGCAAGGGTCGCAATGGTTTGATATTAACCGGTCACGATCACGAAGGCTGTGATATCTGGCACTTCATACCCTCTGAATCTGTCTGGTCAGCATCTGAAACTCAAAGCGAAGAGAAGAAAGAGACATCTTGGGACGTGTCGAGATGGGCGCAGGCTAATCGAACAGCCTCTCACACCGGCGTCCGCGAGATCACCCTTCGCAGTATGATGGGGGACTATGGTGGTAATGCAGGTCTTCTCAGTGCCTGGTTCAGCCACAACGAGGGAGAATGGAAATACAGCATTCAGACGTGTGGTCTGAATCTCAAAATTTGGTGGACAGTCCAGGTGACCAATTTCATTGTCCTTTGCCTGGGGATTCTTGTTCTGGCCACACACCGCCCTGTCGTGAACTCGCACTCGGACAGGCAGCGGCGTGCCGGACCGTCCAAATCAACAGATGCGAAGTGAAGGTGCATTGCTAGATTCTTCTGTCTGCGATATCAATGGCAAGAGATTCTTGACGGTTTTATTCAACCTTTCCACCGGATTTCTCCAGCCAGGACATTCGATCTAACAAGAGATTCGACTCTTTCTCTGCTGTCCACGCTCTCCTCTTGCACTGATCTACCTTCGTTCAAAGAAGCAATTACTTTGTCTTCACCATCCAGTCAATCCTCTCCTTGAACAGGTCCTTCTCTCACCAAACATCATCTACACAAGCACTTCAAACATGGGACGCGTCTTTGTAACACAACTTCCTGATCGTCCATGCCGAGCGAGGCAGATTCAACGCTGGCGCAATACAAAGCGACACCGTGTGTGGTACGGTTGGACACCAGCAACGAGGGATGCATGACAGTCACGACCAAGGGGAATGAGGCAACCAGATGTCAGGCAGGACCGAAATTCTCCCTTCTCTTCGAATGGAGAATACTTTTGGACGTGTTGCGACTGCGAAAGGCCTGTGAAGGCTGAGGAATATTGTGATGAGAACTGGGACATTTTCCTGCGGCAATGTCGCTGGCATCGCTATGCGTAAGTCAGATTCTTGTCCTACTGCTCCGACCTGAGGACTCACTCGCAATCAGACCAGATCCGTGGTTATCAACCGCACAACACAGCGAATACAAAAGAATCCTCTTTCCTCCAGCAAAATGTGTCAAAAGATATCACATTGGCAAATGCATTGCGAGTCACAGTCCGATCATCTCTGGCAACGACGGCCTGGCAAAATCTCTATACTTCCTGCGATGCACCGGCGTGTACCGAAACGCCATTGGCGAGCCGCTCAAAGTGCATAAGCCTATCAGGCGTGCTAAGGTCGGAAAGTTCAAAGGGGTCCAAATTGTTCGTGCCGCGGTGCCACCAGCGGCTGCCCTGCCGGAGAAGAAGCACTGGAAATCTCGGTATGGGATGGCGGTCCTCGCAGCATGGGGCATAGATGGAGACAGGGAGGTTTTGGCGCGCATCAAGAAGCGGATCTTGGATAACTTGGAGCTCAGCTGCATCCGGGTGGAATGAAACCGTGCTGTGTTGAAAGAGGAGTCTTTCGTTGCGACGATGTCGCAGCCGACGACCAGGTTGACAACAATAATGAGATGCTGTACTGAAAATGATTCCTTCCTGCCCCCCAATCCGCGTGAACACGTCGATGCCACCGACGGCGACCGACGTTCCAACGAGCACTGGCCCAATGATATTGACGACACCATCTTTACGTCCCAACAGACTTCACCGTCTACATATCAGTGACGACCACCCGGGAGCCAGTGAAGTACAGGTCTACGACGACCATATCACCAGGTAATCATGTCGCCGACCTCCAACATTCACATGCTCCGGCAGCATCTCTCAATCTATATCTATCTGCCCATTCCCAACCTCGTGGTCTTTCATCCTTCCCTCTCTCCTCTCTCCACCACTTTTGCCCCCTCTGCATCCCTCAAACCACAGCCAAAATGGCATTGGTGATCGTCTTCAACTCATCCCTCGACCTTCCGTTGAGCTACCAATTCAACCACGACCAATTCGAGGCGTGCCCGGAGTGTGTTCGTGCCCATGAGCTTAGAACTTGCGACGGAGAGACACAGGTCACTTTCAAGATCTGTGAGAAGCATGTCGAGCAGTAAGTTCTACCACTTTTTTTTTCCATCTTTTCCTCTTTGTACCGATCTTGGAGGATCGCATTGTGTTTTGATGGACAAGCCTTCCTTCCATGAATCCCTGTGTGGCTTGTCGTGGGATCCGAGCGCTCAGAATTTGTCAGATCGGCAAGCAGAGAGAGTGCACAGTGAGCTCAGATCGGCATTGAGTGAGTGAGTGTTGAGGAGGTCTGGCACTCACGGGCACAGGAGCACGTGGCCTGGCACATAGAAGCTGCAAGATGGACATGGTCCAGATCGGCTGGAATCTGCAGATTTTGGCAGAGCCGTGCTTTTTTTGCATCTGCGCCAGAGGCGGACGCTTTGGTTCTGCTGCTCAAGACACAATGCATACTCGAAAAGCAGGCCCGCTCGAAAGAGCACTTTGCTAACTAACTCTCTCCAACCTCCCCCCTTGCAGAGTCCAAGACCCGATGTTCGATCCCGGCATGATGGACGACATCCGCAGCCTCGTTCACCCTCTCTACTCACCGATCCCAACCTTCCCCGTCACGACACCCACGCTCTGCGTCGACACAAAAGCCGAACTACAGAGGAGAATCAAGATTAACACCGCTGCCGTCGACCCGAAAAAAGCAGCATCGTCGACTTCGGCTGCTCCACGGAGAGAGTACTTCCCCTACTGCAGCTATTTCAAGCCGCGCCTGTTTGAAGAAGAGCGCCTGAACGCGCAAAGCCTACCGATCCCGAAAATCACATACGCTCACGGCAGCGGCTGCATTTACTCCGGCAATCCCGATGTGGTCGTGAAATCCGCCGAGGCGGTGGCGGCCATGGACGGCTTCGCGCGCGAGAAGCTGGGGAACATAAACGCTCTCCTCGCCGCGGGCGTCGATTATGAATCCGGTCCTGGATCGGATCTCGAAGAGGCATTGAAGAAGTGCATGAGGAGCGACAGCGACGACAGTGACTCAGACTCTGACGACGATGCCGACGAAACGCAGCCTTGGAGGCCGAAGAAATCGAACCCTCCATCGGCAGCAGCAACTTCTTCTTCTTCGTCTTCCTCCTCCTCGAAACCCATGCCCGAAATCCACCTCCACGGCGTCGAGGTCTTCAACGCAGCCCAGGAACTCACGCAGCGACTGCTCAACGACTTCGCGGGATCCGAGGCCCGCATGCGCATGCGTGCCGAGAAGACCCGGCTCGAGGAAGCGCTGAAGACCAGCCCTCTCGTCAAGGGCATGTATTTCAAGAGATGTAACGGCCAGTATCTCAGCGCGTTGGGCGATGTTCTCAACTTCGAGGGAGAGAAATCAGCCCTGGGTAAGGGAGAAGGTGGGGGAGAGGGAGACGAAGTTGGGAACACCCGTATACAGCAGATTGATGGAGAAACTGTTTCGACCGTAACGTACGCGAGCACGAATGCGAGCACCATGACGTCTCTCACCGCATTCTTCAGCTCCGACCTCACCGACTCCAGTACCACACTCCCACCGTCCCTCGCCTCCTCTCCGCTACTCTCCCACTCCCCGTCTCTCAGCACATCAGCCTTCTCGCGCCCATGCACCAAGTCCACCACCCCGGCGGTCGACACGCGCATCGGCTTCGGCTACGCGGTGCTGAATCTCCGCGATCAAAACGCCAGCATGTTAGGCAAGTCGACGTATCCGACCGCTCGGCTGCAGAACCGCGAGGTCTTGGTGAAAGTCGGTGCCGTGAGCTTTAAGGATCTGGCATGTTCGAGTTGGGGGTTTCATCGCGTGGGTAATATGCAGTGATTTTGATTGATTTGAAAAATGGGGATGGGATGGGATGGGAGGGGCGACAAGGAGAAGGGGTTGAATGAATAGGGGTGAAGGGTTTCTTGCTTCGAGCTTAAACGCTGGAGATGGGGTGGGGGAAGAGAACAGCCCATGGCCCAGAGGCAGAGGCAGAAACAAGAAGCATTGGGTATCAATAGTTGCCTGGCCTGGGAACTTAGGTGTGTATTTCATGCGCACAGAACAAGAAAAAAAGGAGAAACAAGAATGCATAGTGAAGATCTAAGAAGCGGAGAAAACAGAAAGAAAGAATTGGAAAAGATACATAGACAAGGCCGCGTGGCGAGCACCAGGAGAAGAAGTCTTGATCACATCGCACCCATCATTGCCTTTTCAAATTCTCGGGGCTTCCCAAATCCGAGGACTTTTGGAAATCTGGAAGATTTTTCCCATCAGAGGTTCTCCGTTCCAAAAAGCAGCAGAGTAGATCGGGAGAAGAAAAGAAAAAGCAAAGAAACAAATTCGGATCCACTCGCAGCGGTATCTGTGTAGGTCTGTGTTCAATTGAATGCGCTGGGCGGCGCCCAGCAGAAGGACCAACACAACGTTATGCTTCAATACCTCCCTACACTGGCCGTATTTGCCAGGGACTGCTCTAGTGGTGTGTGCATAGAATTACTCGGACAACTCAATGGGCAAGGGATGGACGCGCTCGGTTGCCGACGACGTGTACCACAAGTGGTACTGGGGACTGTAGAGTGTCCTCAGAGTGGAAGCGATCATCGCATAGGGCGAGTGGCTACGTAACTCGATCTTTACTACGGCATCACTGCTCCGGACTGCCAACGCGACTCCAGATCGATCGGATTGAAAAAGAATTGGACTATTAGAGGCAGCAAAAACAATGATCCGATTGCATACTTGCTATCTCTTCTTCCCTTACCCTTGTCTTTTGTTCTAAGAAGTGGTACCTAGAATAGCTAATCCTCAACTGGGCCATTTGGATTTCAAGACCGCCGCCGCAGGTAATCTTCTGCTGTGAACCGTTCGCAAGGAAATAGCATTGGTACGGGACTGGAGCATATTGGTGAGGGAAAAGTGCTTGGGAAAGATTGTTTCAATCGCTGGGACTCCAGCCTGTCATAATAGCCTTCTTTCCGCCATAACTGGGGGGTATCGTCCAATGCTGGTCAAGACGTCAAGACTTTACTCAGTCTTTTCCACAGGTGCCTCTGCAGCGGGAGCAGGAGCAGCTTCGGTCTCCTTGGGAGCCTCACTCGACTGACCAGCGGGCGCATCTTGAGGTTCGGCCTCGGAAGAGGTCCACAGGGTCTAGACATACACTGTTAGTTTCTGGATAATGATTGACCCACTTCTTGTGACTCACCAAGTTGTCTCTCAACAGCTGCATGATCAACGTCGAGTCTTTGTAGCTTTCCTCGCTAAGGGTGTCGAGTTCAGCAATGGCATCGTCGAAGGCTTGCTTGGCAAGATGGCAGGCTTGATCGGGAGAGTTCAAGATCTCGTAGTAGAAGACCGAAAAGTTCAGGGCGAGGCCCAGTCGAATTGGGTGGGTTGGGGCGAGATCGGTTTGAGCAACTTCGGTCGCAGCTTTGTATGCCTCGAGAGACTTGTCCGCAGACTCCTTACGCTTGTCGGCGGTAGCGAACTCAGCGAGGTAGCGGTGGTAGTCACCCTTCCTGGAAAGACGTCAGTGGCGTTTAGGTGGGCTGGGACGAAAACGCAGCTTACATCTTGTGATAGAAGACCTTGGATTCACCAGTCTGAGCAGAGGCAATCAAGTGCTTGTCAAGGACGTCAAGGATGTCTTCGCAGATCTTTCCAAGCTCCTTCTCGATGGTCTGACGGTATTCCTTGATCAATTTGACTTGAGCCTCATTGCCTTTCGATTCCTCCTTTTGCTCAATGGAGGTGACGATCCTCCAAGAAGCGCGGCGAGCGCCGATGACGTTCTTGTAGGCGACGGAGAGGAGGTTTCGCTCTTCAACCGAGAGCTCTTGATCTGCGGAAGCGACGACCTTCATGTTCTCGACCATCTCTGTAGTAATGATTAGTAGAGAACGTAGCGCTCAATTAGAGCGAACTTGCCTTCATATCGCTCCGCCTGCTCGGCGAGCTTTGCGAGATAGACTGACTCTTCCACACCCATTGTGTTTTGTTTTTCTGGTATGATTCAAAGGAAAAGAGACCTGTTGAGATGGGATTGATTAGCCGACTGATCCAAGACCAAAACAATGTCAAAAATGTCAACAAACAATTCACAGAACAGGATGGTGAGGTGAATTGAGCACAGGGTTGGGTTGCGCTTGCGGTGAATAACACGATACAATGCTTTCCTTCTGATTCCGCGGCGGATTTGGGTGCCCAAAACCGAAAATGTAGAAGGAAGCAGGTTCAGGTGCAGGGATTGACGTCAATCAGGGCGCTTGTGTTGAGGTCGCAAGCTGGCACAGCGGACAACGATGTACGCTGATCAGGATGTACTGGCGAGAGCAGTAATGGACTACGAAGTTGTCTGAAGCTCAAGTGACCGAGAGCGCAATTGATGTCTTGACCGTAGGAAGGTTCGCGAGACGTGGGGTATGAAATCTCCCCTGTGCAGGAGAGGAGATTGTTGAGGGAGATGGCTTACCGTGTCAAGGAAATTGAAGTGCGAGGAAGAGTGGCACAGGGACAGAGTCGGGGGATCAAGCAAAGAATTGACAGTGATCCAAAGAAAGTGGCGGTGGTGTGTGTAGGGAGTAAAGGTGTTGAAGATGCAAGTTGTTTGGTAGGGAAAGACAAAGGATGAGAGTGTGCGCAAGCCCACGGGTGTCGCCTAGTCAAGTTCCAGGTAGGCGCTGAACGAACTGGGTGCTGGAAGTGGGAGGAGCGGGTTTGCAGAAGTGCGAGGGGGTCTCTGCTTCACTATCACTGGCAGGAGCACAGGTGGAAGGCCCAAGCGGAAGCCGCGAAACTACCAGCAGCTGGCACCTGGACTTGCAGGACCACGGCCTACAGGGCGGGCAGGGGCAAATGACATAACAAACTGACCCTTCCCCTTCCACTTCAAGTTCGTCCTTTCCCTCCTTCCCATTCTTCAAATCTCCCTCACAGCCTCACCGTGTTTCAGCGATAGGAACTCAGGACCTGTCACATTGCTTTCTCTGCTGCACCACTTGTAGATCTTCCTGCCATTCCCGACCTCATCCTCTACCGCTTCTTAATACTATTTTGTTGTTTGAAACGCTTGAGATCGGAACCATCACGTGCTCCCCGATTGTCCGTTTGCTCTATTGTGCCCGTTGTAGTCGACCGTAGCTTCTCGTCCCAAATTACAGTGAACCATTGACACCCCATGCACCCTTTGCCTGTCTCATCCGAGCCCGTCATTGCTTGCTCCACCAAGCAGCAAGCAACCGCAGGCGAGCTTCAATCCTGCCATCCTCATCCCGCCCGACGCTTAACATCAACTGCATCATTGTTCATCTCCTGACCCAACTTTTGATCCATTCTCAATCTTGAACCACGAAACTCGAAAAACCATGCTACGAACACAGGTCGTCAAGCTCGCAAGAGCCTCTGCTACTCCCTCCATTCGTCGATCCTTCTCGATTTCCGCCATCCGGGCTGCTGAAGGAGACACCGGTGGTGTCAGATCTGGCGGAGTGGCGTCTGGGTACGAGCTCATTCCGAGATGAAACGAAGCGATGGATGTTACTGGATTCGAATGCTGACGTTCCCTTTGGCACAAAATAGAGATAGCTGGACCAAACGTGAACAGGCCAACGAGACATTGTTTATTCGAGAGAAAGAAAAGGAAAGGTATGCCATAACATGTCCAGGAGAGTCTTCTTGGGAGCTTTGGACCGAGTGTTAATGTTATTCCGATATCTAGCTTGAGGAAGCTGAAAGAAAAGCTTCAGCAACAACGAAAGCACCTCGACGAGCTTGACAAGCACATTGAAGACCTCGAGAAAGAAGGCGGCGGTGGTGAGGATCTTCAGCACATCCGTGAAAAATAAATGAAACGGAAATACCTGAGATTGCTGCAGGAGATCAAGGGAGTCGAAATTGGAACAAGTCAAAGTCCTCGACGATTCAAGCTCCATGGATAAGGACGACGCTCAGGTCACATTCCCATGTGCAACCCAGGCGGGCAAGGAGGCTTATATCTGCATTGTACAGAAGTCGGAACAGCATTGAAATCTCAAATTTCTCCCCTCTCCACCTTCAAGATGGACGATGGGGTCTTGTTGCTGTTATCTTTACGGCACATGAACGTCTGTGTCATGGCCCCCAAGTCATGCTTTTTTCTCCTTCTTTTCCTACAAAGTAGGCATCCCAAAACGCCTCACACTCGTAGGCCTTGACATTAAAAGGCAGTTCGTCCTTTACGATAAGCCAAAACGATGATGCCTGCCCTCCGCTGCTAGTGTTTCACAGATGCGCGCACATTATCATCGTCTTCCCATGTAACTTCGATAGAAATCCTGCACCGCGGTACCACCATTTCCGCTCGACGACGACCCATTCAAATATCCCAACTGACTTGCCGCTTTCTGTGCCGCTGCAATCTTTTCCTGTAATGCCTGAGTACCTTGATCAATAGTCTGGAGCTGAACTAGATGGGAATTGAGAATTTTGACAATTTGCGTAATCTGTATCTCGTTAGTCTCGGAAATGCTTGGATACCCGACTGCGACACTCACCGGCTCATCTCCCTTTCCATTTCTCGATAGACTGGCATTCGCGGCATTGACTTCTTCAACCATACTTCCTAGATCTTTCTCCATCTCGTCCAATCTCTCACTCAATTTCTCCGCAAGCTTGTATGTCCGCTCTCTTTCTTGATCAGGGCCGGCTACTTCAGGAGTCGTTGAGTCTTTAGCAAGCATCTCGTCGACTTCATTCTCATACTTGCTTAACCATGACTCCAACTCTGACTGCGAATTCTCAATGGCACTAAGCTGCATGTCCACGCTCACAGTTTGTCGTTCAGCGGTGCGAGTGCGAACATAGAGTTTATCGATCTTGGAAGAGTTGTCTACTATCAACTGGTCCCAGCGAGCGATTGTTTCGGCATGCTCCTTGAATTCTTTCGCATAGCGGGACAAGTCCGTTGCCCATCGAGTAAGAATCTCATCCATGGTCTTGTTACGGAGTCGAGATTGAGCAGGAGGGGTTGGGCCGGTTGTTGATGCTTGAAAACCGGTCGAACCAGACACAGGAGCAGCGCCAGTCGTGGGAGCAGTCGTTGATGGTTGTGAAGAGGCGGTAGTGGTTGGGCCTCCAAAGCCTGTGAAGGGCGTTGTTGCTGGAGCTGCCGTCGTTGGAGCGGCTTGAGGAGCGGTTGTGGTCGCAGCTGTTGTTGCCGGTTTTCCAAAATTGAAGGGACTCGCCGCTGGAGCTGAGGTCGTAGCTGGTTGAGCAGTGGTTGTTGGAGGGAAAGAAAAGAGAGGGGCAGAGGCTGCTGGAGCGGCAGTAGTTGCAGGAGTCGATGTGCTGGCAGTGGTTGGGGGATTGAAAGCCCCAGCACCTGGTCCAAAGAGAGGTTTCTGAGCAGGAGCTGCCGTTGTGGAAGCACTTGTGCCAGGTGCCTGTGTTGCTGGAGGAGTAGGAACGCTGAAGGCTGGCTTTGAAGCTTCTGTCGTAGGCGGTTTGTTGAAGACGTTTGCTGCTCCTCCGAACAAAGGCTTTGCTGCTGGAGCTGCTGACGAAGGATTTGGAGCCGAGGTGGCAGCGGGCGTGCTGAGGGAAGGGAAAGAGAAGGCCGGTTTCTGCTCCGATGTCGAAGTAGATGTCGCCGAGGGGGTCGTGGTTGTCGGCGCAGCTGGTTTACTGGCAGGTTGCGCAGGTGCTCCAAAGCTGAATGGGCTGGCTTTAGGTGCCGACGCGGTGGAGGCTTGCTCTTGTGGTTTTCCGAAACTGAATCCTCCTCCAGAGGAAGGTCCTGGCTTCAATCCATCATCCGCTGGTTTTGATCCGAACAAGTTTGCGCCAGATGCACCTGTACTTGCACCAAACGCTGACGTAGTTGGCGGAGGACCAGCCGGAGTAGTGGATGATCCAAAACTGAAGCCAGGCTTGGTTGTGGGAGCAGGAGTGGTCGAGCCGAACAGCGGAGTGGCAGAGGTCGTGGCCGGGGTGTTTGTGGAGGATTTGTCAGGAGTGCCAAAGCCTCCGAACGATAGCTTAGGAGCCTCGCTGCCGCCTGTATTGGAGCCAAAGAGACTTGGTTTGGAAGTAGAACTTGGGTTCCCAAAGAGATTGGATGTAGCAGGCTTGTTGTCTGTCGATCCAGCAGCTGTAGTGGTAGTTGGTGCGCCAAAGCTGAAGCCTCCTCCTGTTGAAGTTGACGTGTTTCCAAACAAACTTCCCTGCGCAGGTTTGCTACCGCTGCTGTTGGAACCAAATAGATTTCCACCACTACCGGTATTCGAAGAGCCGAAGTTGAAAGCCATCTTCGCTGCCGTGGGTGTGAGGAATGGGTCAGGTAGAACTGGTCGCGTAGGTTTAAGGTGATCGCATCGCAGTCGGGGTCGTTTCAACAACTTAAAGGAGAGAAGGAAGATGCAAAGTTGAGGTGTCTGAATGCGCACAAAGAAAACAGGTGATGGACTTTGTAGGGTGCGATGTAGTGGTAGCAGTGGTATTGGGGAATAGTGCCTGAGACGCGCTCGTGTAAAAAAACTTGAGGAGCCACGCTGCCGCTGCCACGGAGCCTGACGCCTGCAGGCCAACACGGACCACGCTTTTTGCTACGCTTCTTTCGCTTCTGCGCTGCGCCCAGTCCAGCTGCGGCACTTTAATTCCTACCATACTTCCAGCCTCCCCTCTTTCTCACCTTCTTTCTTTACAAATACACGGCCCGTATACATGTAGCTGCTTTGCCGAATAGAGGGAAAACCGAACTAGTGCAGCATCGAAAATGTCAAGGCCCTCTTCTTCGCGCAACAGTCTACATCTCGAACCACCCAGGAAAAGCATTGAGTTGGAGGACACCGGTGCCCATGAATGTAAGCCGAAAAGCTGACGACGCTGCTTAAGATATGCTGAATCTCGCATCCAGTGTCATCGGAAGGTGAAGACGAACACTTTTCAGACGCCTCCGAAGGCCAGAAGCGACCCTCAAGACCCGTCACTCCTTCCTCACCGATCCCCAAAACCCGCATCGAGAAAGTCGACGACGAGCCACGCTACGGAGAGGTTCCGGGCACCCCGGCCTATGACAAGCGAATGGTCGACGCAGTTCCCGACGAAGTCGAAATCGTTCACGAAGGCCGCCTAAGCAAACGATCCTCTCAGTATCTGGAACCCCCTACCACTCCAGGGGGCACTCTCATACCACGTACTGTAGTTGAGAAGGTCGACCCTGAGTCTCCAAGCTACGGCGAGATCCCAAAGACTTCCGGATACCTTCAGAGGCAGATGGACTCTGTGCCGGATGTCATTTTGAAAACCCCAGACCCGAGCAAGAAATTAAATTTCCCCAGCGAAGACGATTCAAGTAAACAGCAGTCCGCTCCAGACGTCCCCGTGATCATCACGCGATCTGATAGTATCCCTGTACTTGGCGACAACCCTGGCACGGAGGCGCAAAAGAGGCGGAAATTAGAAGCGGCACCTGAGATCATAGAGAAAGGAGACGCAGAAGCAGGTAAATTCTAGCCACACATACAAAACGATCAAGAAAACGTTTCAGGAGGACCATTGACGCGATGTCAGGGTCTCCCACGGCCGACAGGTCCATGAACCCTTCAAGACGGAAGGAGGCCTTTGACGAAGCCCATGATGCTACTGATGAGCCCGACGATGATGACGATAACGAAGACGACAACGATTTCGGCGGTGATGACTTTGATGATTTTGAAGAAGGTGCCCAGGCTGGAGCAGACGATGACTTCGGTGACTTTGACGATGGATTTCAAGAACCTGAAGCCGTCGATGTGTCTCGACCACCTGTACCTATCTCTCAGACAAATACTATACCTGTTGACCCATTCGTGAGTTTCTTCTGCTGCCCTTCTACACGAGACCATCATGCAAACATTTCTGTGCGTATGCTAACATCTCTTCTCTTTGGCTCTCCTCATCTAGCCTTTAATAGACTTCGCCTCCTTGTCATCAATACCCGACCTCCTCGCCACGACCCAAATGCACCTCGACGCTATGTTCCCCCAGTCTACCTCGGAAAAGCTCTCCCGATTACCTGAACAAGAACCCATCCCAGACATCTCCCCCATCTTCCCCTCGGAGCGGTCACGCTCGCTCTGGAAACAACTCATTACACCCCCACCACTCCAAACACCCAATTGGACACAATCACGCATAAGACGACTATTTCTCGTCAGCCTCGGCGTACCAGTCGACTTGGACGAAATCCTACCGCCGTCGAAGCAGAAGAAACTCGTCCTTCCCGACATCAACCTGGATATACCTGCCTCGCGGAAATCTGAAGGCGACAGACCCAGCATGGGCTCACTCGCTCGCCTGAAAGGCCAAAAAGGTGCGGGTGGTAACGCCAACGACTCTACTGCCTCGTTGGACAGCACACAATCTGGCGCGGCTGGCGGTGCTCGCGAAGGAGCAGGGCCTCGACACGCGCGGAGCAAGAAACCGAAGGGTCCACCCCCTCCACCGGACCTAGACCTCGCAGCCGTGAAACGGTTGTGTGCAACGACACAGGAGAAGCTTGACGGCCTGACGGAAGAAGAGCTAGACAGCCACGTCAAGGAGCTGAATGACCTGACGGCCCGCACGAGCGAAGTGCTCGAGTACTGGCTGAAGCGAAGAGACGGCCTAGTCAAGGAGAAAGAGGCGTTTGAAGGCGTCATTGAAAATCTCGTACGGCATGCGCGGTTAATGCGGAAATGAAATCTTGCAGTAGCTTTGGGAGAAGGAAAAATGGATAGCTGGAATGGAATTAAGAGCTGACACAAAATAGAAGGAACAAGTTCAAGCAGCGTCCAAAATACTGTAGTCCAGATACACGATCAATGATGAAAGAAAAGCGGAAAAATCTTCGCATTTTGGTTGAGTGGAATAACGCTCTCCATCTACTATCCTTCATCCATCATCGCTAAAGAGGGGATTTCGATAGAGAAAAGTACATACGGTAACAGGAGCGTTACGCTAGACATCATAATTCATCTCAAATGCAGATCCAGGTCGGAAAACAGACTGTCCCATCCCGGCATGTCCATGTTTGGACCCAACTCGACATATTCCTTCCAGATAGCGTCGAAGTCCGGTATATGGCCCTCAGAAGCAGCTTCTGGCGCGGGTGTTGCGAAACTGTCGCAGGGCACAAGATGTTGCTGGTGCTGCTGGTGCTGCTGCGGGAACGACGAGGCCTGCGCAGGGCGAGCTTCCATCCACACATCCGTGTCGTTCTCAGCCTGCGAGGGCCGATGAGGTAGCGCGCTCTCCAACACGTGAGCGACACCGCTCATCGGCTGCGCGACGCCGCCGCCCACGTTGTGATTATACAACCTGACTTTATGCTTGCGCAGCACGTCCATCAGCGACTCGAGGAACGAACTCGCCATGCCCGTTTGCGTCTTCGCCTCGTCGAGCACCTTGCACGCGGCGACGACCTCTTCCTTCCTGGCGGCGTCGTCCTCGCCCTCATCGGCCTTGTTGAAACACAAATCCATGACCAACACAATCGTAGCCATGAAGATATGGTAAATGACGCCCGTGTGCTTGGCGCTCGTCGACACAAAGTCCTCCTTCTCGCGGATGCGCAGCAGCTGCAGCAGCCGGATCACCAGCCGCGCCGACTGCAGCGAGATCTTGCGCGAGAAGTCGTAGTGCCGCTCCACGGAGCGGCGGATCAGGAACGGTTGGTGCAGCTTGCACCGTCGCGTGTGCGCCATCATGCCCAGTGTGAAGCGCTGGATCTGCATGTGTGGGTACCGTTGCATGATGGGCTCGCTTTGCTGGATGTAGGGCGGTTCGGTCTTGAGAAAGTCCGGGAGCTCGTGGAAGAAGGCCTCGAATTTGCGGTCCAGCGCGATGATCTCTTGGTAGTCGACCGTGCTGAGGTCGAGTCCCGCGAGCGGGATCACGTCAATCACGTCCCGGCAGATCTCGGCCAGTTTGATGCGTTGAATGTAGTATGACATGGTGGTCGGTTGGGAGACGGGCCGGTCGAGAGGGGCGGATTCGTCCATCAGGTCCTCGTCGTCGATGTTGCGGATTCGCTTCACGCACATGTGTCGCGGTTGGATCGAGTATGTCCCTTCTTGTGGACCTCCACTGAGGGCAAGCATCCTGTGAATGAGGATTAGAATGTGCATTTTTAAGCCGAAGAGACGGCTGGAGGAAGGTTTTACAACAGAAACATACCAATCCGTAGCGGCCACATGCCACCAAACTCTGCGTTTGACCTCTAGTTCTAGTGCATTATCACGACCCGGCGATCCAGGTTTGTGAATGCTGGGCGCATCGATCTTGTGTAGCGACATGTTGCGGGCCATTGCAGCAGCGCCGGCAAAGATGCAGCGAGCGCGAGTGGAAAAGCCTTCTTCGTGGAACAGCTGGAACCCGAGGATGATGCCGGCCTGGATATCCTGTAACCTCCTCGGCGCTGTGCGGCGTGTGAACTCGAGCGTCTCCAACGCAGAATGTGTCCAGAATACCGACGCATGGGCGGCGTCATCAGGAGATATGAGGCTCTGAGGGCTCTGTGCGAAGTAGGAGGCCGGCGTCGCGGCGCTGGAGAGGATCGCAAGTAAGAGCACGACATCGGCCGGCGCGACGGGCAGACCGGTTTCGAGGCTGGCATAGATGGAATCAACCATTGCTCGAACGGTGGGGACGTGGAGGACGTGTTGAAGGAGATCGATGTATCTGAAGTAGTGGTCCACCAACAGCATGGCCTCTGGCTTCGGTGGCAGACACAGGCTCCTGGAAGCAGGCTGGAGAATCATGAGCCTGTCCTGGTCGATCGAGATCTGGTGCGTGGTGACTATGCGGATTTCTAGACCTCGAGGGACTGGCCATGGAGGCGATTCGCGAGTCCCCGTCTCTTCCAGGCTTTGTACCGCCTCCTGGTACTCTGACGCCGGGGAGAAATCAGCCAGGTGGGGAGAATGGACGACTCTTCCGTTGCTGTCTGTTACATTTGCGCCATTGAATCCATTCGGCTTCGAGTCGGCGGAGGTGGACGACGACGATTTTCCAAGCACAATGTCCTCGAGGCGCTTGAGCCTCGCCAGGACAGACAATTCCGCTGTATCTTCCACATGAGATTGCTTTGTCGGTCGCTGGGACTGCCCATTGCAAGGGAGTCCTCGGGAAGCGCAATTCGAGCAAGGGTTCTGTCTATTGCATTTCAATTTTTTCGATCTGCAAAATTCGCAGGATACAGGGTCTTGCCGTGGCCTCTTCAATGGATTTGAAGCTGACCGAGCCTGGACGTCGCTCGACGGCATTCTGTGGTGGCCGTAGCCTGGGGAATGGGAGAATCAAGAACCGCGGACTGTCCGAACGACGTGTCGAGACCAAAAAGCCTTTTAGGCCCCCCGAAATGGCAACGCCGCTCTTAACCCTTGACGGCGCCGGTTCCTGTTTATCGTTAGCGGCGCCGTCCTGATTGGCATATCTCTACGCCTAGGGAGGGTCCGGACGATCGTTGAGCACCAGGACAGTCCGTGGTACTTCGGACTCTCCAGACGGACGACTTGTCTGGGAATTTTGAGGCAGGTATAGATAGATATAAATGCTACGGGTGGTTGGCATGTCACGATGCGAGTTCGACCGAGCATACGCATACATTGGTTTTCTTCAACATGGAGCAAGACGAAAAATCAGTCCTGGCTGCTCCGGCTCAGGTGCAAGAAAATGAAACAAAGAACGAAAGCCTAAGCGAGTTCAAGTTGGTACTGGCCCTCCAAACAACTCGGTCGTCGACTTACAAAGGTATAGCGCAAGATCGTTCCTCGTACTCATCGGCGCAGCGACCGCGACCTTCTGCACCGTGGGCTTCCTCAACGCCTTTGGGGTTTTCATCACCTACTATCAGGAGCATATCTTGACAGACAAGTCTGCGTTTGATCTGACCTGGCTCGGCTCCTTCTCTACCTTTGTCCTCTTCGTGGCAGCCGCCCCGGCTGGTCTCCTCGTTGATCGATTCGGTCCGACAGTGAGCATGGCACCTAGTGTAAGGGAAAGAGGATTTGAGCTGATGTACCATTTAGATACTTCTCATTTTCGGCGGAGTAGTAACGGTCTTCGCCATTTTTATGGTCTCCCTTTGTGGAGAATACTACCAGTTCTTCCTGGCACAAGGTCTCGTCCTTGGTGTGGGCTGCGCTTTTCTCACATGCCCGGTCCTCGCTGTCATCAGTCAACATTTCGCGAAAAACCGCGGTCTGGCGACTGGATTCACGATCGCCGGCTCCTCTCTCGGCGGTGTCATTTGGCCCATAGCAGTCAATGAGCTCCTGAACAAGGATGGTGTCAGTTTCGGTTGGACCATGCGCATTGTAGCATTCATCATGCTCCCACTTGCCACCATAACGTGTGTCACCGTCCGTCCTCCCATAGTCGCAAAGCCAAAAGACAACGAGGCCGCAACACCTGACACGAAAGACCCGCCCAAAAAGAAAAAAGCAGACCTTTCCATCGTGAAGAGCCGAGTCTTTCAGACGTTCTGCGCTGGAATAGGCTTGTTTTACCTGGGAATGTTCTCACCCTTCTTCTTCATCACCTCATACGCTGTCAGCATCGGCTTCGGAACCAGCTTCGCATTCTATCTCGTGTCGATCCTCAACGCGGCGTCACTCTTTGGAAGAATTTCAGCAGGCTGGCTTGCCGACAAGTATGGCCATTTCAACATGTGTTCAATAGCAGCCATCACATCATCCGTGGTCGCATTTACTTGGACTGCAGCCACAAGCACTGGAGGTGTTGTGGTCTGGGCTCTGGCGTATGGCTTCTGCTCTGGGGTAAGTCGATCTTCTTGTGATTGACGCCCGCGACTGATGTTTGATTTCCTGTAGTCAATCCTGAGTTTACAAATGTCGTGTGCCACCAAATTGGCCACTCCACAGACCTTTGGGACTTCAATTGGGATAATCATGGCGACTGTGTCTCTGACGTACGTTGGATATGTCCTACCTAGCCTCGACCCCTCATATGCTAACGAATCTTGCAACAGCGGGCTTTTCGGCTCTCCCATAAGTGGAGAGCTTATTAAAACCAGCTATTTGGCGCTATCTATGTATGTTGGTGCGGTGACAATTGCTGGAGGTCTGTTGATCTGCGCCGCACGTCTTCAGCTCTCACGGAAACTCTGGGATCTCGTTTGAGATGGCCCAAAAAGTATGGTAGCCAGCTGTAGGACAAAACAGTTGGCATAATGCTCCCCCTATCTGTTTTTGTCCACGGGCTCGGATGAATAGATGGCAAAGTACTTTTGCGAGTTGTATCAGTAGGGAATTTTGGATTGAGCGCTTCACATAGATCTCAACTTTTCTGAAAGAATAGAAAGGAAAACCAGATGTTAAACATCGTCTCTCCTGCTCGTAAGCTGCTCGTCAGGCTCACACGCTGTTTTAAGGTTAGAAGTGCTTTGAAGTTGAATCTTGCCCTTTAAGGTTAGATGAAATTGAGCTTGTTGAAAGCAGCGAACAGGCTTCACTGCGACTCGCAATGCCCTCACCTTCAACCTGAAGTTCACCTTGAATGTTCTACAAATCTATTTACTTTGCCAGAGATCACCACTCCACCTGCGACGCCTCAGTCTCTGAACGTAAGACTTCCTCCCACACGAGCGTCATACTGGTACCTTGTCAACTCCCCAATTGTCAATAACTCACCCAATTTCTTTTTGAACGAGCGGCCATTGGGAATTCATACACAGGCCAACCGCGCCTCTGAAAAGCAGAGCAGCAATGCCTGCCGCAATGTCTTCTCACTCTCCCTCCCTCGACTCGATCCTCCACACCCTCCAGCAATCTCTCAGCCACAACGACACATCTCACGCCCAAACACAGCTTCAAAAAGCCAAACTCGCACTCCTCCAGCAGAACGCCTTAATACCCTCACAACAGACCCCTGTCCAGACATTAGCAACCGCCCGCTCAATACTAGAAGCCGGAGCTCTGCTCTCAATTCGCTCCAGAGATCCCGAATCGTTTGTGCGGTACTACTCACAACTACAGCCCTTTTACGACTTCCCAGGTCTCGCACAGCATCCCTCACGAGATCGGTCGAAGATTACAGGACTTTATCTCCTGCTGTTGCTCAGCCAGGGTGACTATGCCGGATTTCACACGCTTCTTGAGAGCCTGATTGTCGCGGCGGGCGCGGGTGGATCTGCCGCTGTCGAGGAGGACCCTTATATCAAATATCCCGTCGAGTTGGAGAGGAGTCTCATGGAGGGAAGCTACGACCAGGTGTGGCGCAAGACCAGTGGACGAGATGTGCCTGGTGAAGAGTTTGGTTTGTTTTCAGACGTATGTTGAGCCAACCTCCCCCAATCCTCTGTCCCCGTACATATGCCAAATTCTAACCCGCGACCAGATCCTCATCAACACAATCCGAGTCGAAATCGCCTCCTGCGCTGCACGATCATACCCTTCTCTCCCCATCGCCTCGGCTAAGAACCTACTTTTCCTCGACTCGGAAGGTGCTGTGATGGAATTCGCTAGCGATCAAGGCTGGAGTCTGGAAGATGGGCGGATACATTTCCCTCGTCTGGAGGATGCGAAGAAGGCGGCGGATGGTGACCAGAAGGAGGTTATTAGCCACATGGTCGAGTATGCGAGGGAGTTGGAGAGCATTGTCTAAAGAATTGACTTTCCTTGCGCAAGGTCCAGATGGCAAATCCGTACACGCGCGACAAGAACCTGGCGCATAGCATGGTGTTCAAGATCGAGGTCGCAAGATGCCAGCGGGCGTAGAGACAAATTTTGTAACTCATACAGTGCATGGGGTCGCGGTAGGCCTCGTGCAAGACAGGGATTCAATCCATTCAAGTTCGAAGCATGTGCCAGTTCTTCATTCTGACCATTAGCCCAAGTCCACATGAAACCCATCCAAGAGACGTGGATGCCATGTCTCCCAAATTCAATTTCGCGTAACCAAAAATCATTGCACTATGGCCAAAGTGCGATGTGAAAACCAAACTCTTCTCACCAGGTGTCCGAGGAGAGCTTGTAACTGATTCTACCCACGACTGTCCAAGCAAGCCCATCCCATTCTATTCCATTTCCAGCGTCCCAAAAATCCAGGTTGGGTTTGATAGGCATGCCAGTCTTCGCTGTACAGCTCGAAGGCTAGTTCATTCATTTGCTCAAAATGTAATGCTGTTTCCAAGGCGTTGTTCGTATTCGTCTTCATGCCCATACACAGACAGGCATGGATGAACTTCTTCTGCGTCCATGGAACTGAAGCGGTTGTGATACCTTCTTCTCTTCATTACCAACTTCCTTTCGATGTTTGACTCTCACATCAATCTACAGCACGCAGTCCCTCTCTCCAGACCCGATTTCCCCACGCACCAGACTACACCTGCCCTTTATCCTTATCCACATACGTCCACGTACACACCTTCATATCATAAAAACTCGTACTCACGACCGTGTATACGGGCTTCCACCTGATCTCGACCTTCCTGCCCGCGCCTTCTTTCGTGTCCTGCGTCAGCACGTCATCCATCTGCACCAAGTCCTGCTGCTTAGCGTCGCAGCTGTACACCATGCTCTCGTGGCCCGCGGTGAAGCGCTTCACCACCGCGATGGACCACTCGCCGCTTGAGGGATTTGCGGATCCTGAGGCTGGGTGTGGATGGTTGAATGTGTATGTGATGCGGAGAATCGCGGCGCCTGCGTGCATCAGCGATGCGAGGATCAGGTAGTGCCAGTGTGATCGTTCTTCGGGTGGGTCGGTGTCGGGCACGGTGGTGAAGCCAGGATAGCTGTCGAGATGCTGCAGGCGCCAGACGCCGCCGCCGAGTCCTAATTCGGCCTTTAGGGTGGCACGGTAGATCTTGGGGTCGATCTCGAAGATGCGGATGTTTTCATCGTAGCTGCCTGTCAGGAGCGGGATCGGGCGGTGGTGCTTGGATGACTGTTCGGCCTTGGTGGCAGGGGGCATTTCAGGAAGCGGTGGTGGATTAAGAGGTAGGATTGAGACAACGCCCGCATTGTGGTTGCGTCGATCTCGCCATAGTGGCATAGCGTTGAAGCCGTCGCCGTCGGCTGGCTGATATGGCGGCCACTGCGGAGATGCTGGGCTGATGCTCGACGAAATGAGGGCGCTGTCGTCTCCGCCACTCAGAATCAGCCGAGTGTCGACGCCAGGTTGCGTCTCGAGGTTGACGGTTGCGACGGTCCAGGCCTCGAGCTCGTGCTTATGGATGGTCTCGCTGCAGCTGTACACCGGTGGCTCTAGGTCAACCGCCTGACGCACATCGAACTGGTCGCGGATCGCGGGGATGCTGACTTTGATCACGCGCGTCTCGCCGAATGTCGTGGTCACAGCCAGCGCGGCGGTCAGCACGTCGTCGACCCCTTTCGTGCCCTTGCTGCCCAGCTTGTCGAACCAGCTGAATTGCGTTATCAGCGGCATGAGTCCGTGTTCGTCGTCTGCGGCCGCGCGTACGGTGCCAACCGGTAAGAGGCTGGTGACGACTCTCCTGCCGAGGACGTCTCCATGTACGACGAAACGAAAGAAGTAGACTGAAGCGTTGCTCGTGGCGACTCCGAGGAGTGTGGCATCAGATGGGTGGAAGTGGATGTCCAACACGGCGCATGGCAGACCTACCTTGTCGAGCTGTGGAGCTAACATGCCGGCATAGCTGGGCTTGAATTTCGAACTGACCGTCATGACCCGAAGCGAACCACGGCGAGTCTGCCCTGTGTAGTCTGTCGGTTCTTCTTTCTTGACTAGCGAATAAGTTCCGACGATCATGTAGTCATTGTGGGCTGGACAGATGGCAACGGCGTCAACTTCTTGGTCGAGTGTTCGGGTCGTGTAGTCTTCGGGTTTTGTCTGGCTCTGCGCCATCTTGATGATTGATGAGGGCGATTTCTTCGGTAAGGAAAGGTACACTTGTCGAGGATGTCGTTGGGCTTGTTCTGCGCGGAATTCTTTGATGTTGGCTTTGACTCTTGCCATGAGTTGGGAGATGGAGGACGATCTCGGGAGCGTCATGATGGGCGGCAGGCAATATTGAAGATCATAATACCACTCAAGGGAAATTGAGAATTTTGGAAAAGGCTTACCAGTATTACCGAGGTCTCATAGTAGCCTTGAGAGATTCTCAATTTATTTTGAGCATGGAACGAAGAAGGGGTTGCTGGGTGGGAGGAGACTGTCGTTCCGTCGTGATGCGGCAGGAAAAAAGTTGTTCATTCACAGACAGAACACTTGCTCCCGTACTTCACTTACTGGTATTTCTTGAATCGCACATCTTGTTCAATTGGGGGTATATGGACACAATTTTGATTGTTGGTGACATGAATGAAAATCAGAAATACATAGCGAGAAAAATCTGGACTTTTATGCGGCGCTGTCTGACAAAAACCGTGGCAGCAACTTCAGCCTCGTCAGGGGCTCAGAATCATGCCCTACGCATCTAGGTGGTATCGAGATGCTTTCATGTCCTACACATTACATAGCCGACTGGCATGGGAAATTTTGAACATAATTAGTCAGGAATTATCATGGTATAGACAGGTCGCAGAGGGAAAAGTGGAACCTTGTCTACCATTAGGCACTGGCAGGCAGGATGCGGTATCATTGAAAGGACCACCCTTGTCAAGATGGCAAACCACGGAATGGATGTTGGCTTTCTCTGGGTTGAACCCCGCAATCAGACGATCAGATTGCCCTGGGTGCAAGGACTCTACTATTCATCGCTTCCTTTCTCCCCAGGGATCAGGGAAGTGTCTGTCAATGCGATAGACATTCTGCTCCAGAACTCGCCTCCATCTAGCTATCATCATCATCCAAAGACCCTTTCATCTCTTCGTCAGCAAGGTTCGCCACCATATGTGGTGACCCGATACCATGTTGTACTGACGAAGTCAAGGAGAAGGGTGAGTTTGTGGCTGTGAGCGGTCGAATCGGGGGCTTTGGTGGAGAAGCGGTTATGGTAAGCGGAAGGAAAGTCGGCTCTAGATATGCTTGTATGTCGACCCTTTCGCAGATCTGATCCTTGAGGCTATTTACTCTGGGCGCACTTTCTTGTCTGGGAGAAAACCTGGGATGCTAGGCTCTGAAAGTCGATCGTTGCAACTTACGACATCTTGCAAATGTCGTGGTCATAACTCGAGATACGGGGATGTTAAATCTCCCTCTTTGACGTGACCCATTTTATGCATGCTTCGATAAATGCACCATCCATCAACGCCAGCCAGAAAACTCAAGCCACGATCTTAGTTCTGATGGACCATGCCAATACTTTTTGCGTATCGTAATCGTACAATGTCGTCTTCGTTGGTATCATGCAGAAGGAGAAGCACGTCCATTCTATTTCCGTGCTTGCTCCCTCTCAACTTCGTACATGAAATCAAAATAGGATTTGTCGAAGGCGTGCATTCTGACGTATCCATCTTCACCGCCACTCGCATATGCGACACCTTGAGGATGAACAGCGATGGTGTTCAAGGGACCGAAGTGGCCCTTTACACGTCCAATCTCATCCTCGAAGATCTTGTGGTAAAATCGAGCCTCGAATTTTCCTTGCCTGGCGGATGTCGTGGTGACATCCATGGCAGCTTGACCACCTCCAAGGATGACGAAATCCTTCTTCGGTGTGATTGCGGCAGTATTTAGGGGTGTGTCGGCGACAAACGTCTTGAGAATGCTGAGGTCTCGAGCAGACAAGACTTTAGCAGTCTTGTCTTTTCCGGCGGTGATGAAATATGTTCGGTCGGGAGAGAATTGCAGGTCGTTGATGGTAGTGTCGTATTCGTGGGCCTCCATGGTCATGACCAATTCGCCCGTCTTCGCATCCCACTGAGTAACCGTCCCATCTTCGTGACCAGAGATAATGTATCGATCCAGATAACTCCATCCAGCAACAGTAGCCTTGCTGTCCTCGCAAGTTATGCGCAGGCTGGCTTCATTTGCCTGGTCAGTCAGATCATCGCCATACTGAATGTCATAAACCACGATCGTTCCTAGGTATCCCATTCTCTTTTCCGTTACCGCAAGCAATTGCTTTCCATCCTCACTGAATTCAACTCTCTTGACGGCGGTAGGAAATTCCCAGGTCTTGACACATTCTCCTGTCCGAATATCCCACAGTTTTATTGTGTTGTCTGCCGCTCCGGAGGCGAGAAGATCGGTTTTGGGGGAGACGTCGACGGTCCAGATAGCGCCTTGGTGGCCGCTGTACGTGCCTAATCTTTCGCCATTGCTTGTGAACCATGCGCAGATAACTTTGTCTTTGGCAACTGAGAAAAGGAGATCGCCATCTTTGTTGTATTTGATTTGGTTGAGCGAACGCTCCTATGAGAAATTGTTAGTCGAAGGCGGGACATTTCCCTTCCGCAGACAACTTACATGGCCTTGCAAAAGAATAGGCCTCATCTTCAGATTTCGGTTTCGTGTTGTTGGGAGATTCTGCAAGGGTGTGAGGGACTGTCCGGGTTATTAAATCGTCAAATAATCAATCGCAGATTGTGCGACGGCAGCCTGAAGTCGAGGAGTCACCGCGGATTCACCACAAAAGTTGAACTTGAGTCACTACCTAGTAGATCCGCCTGTGGGCAAATTCAAGCCAAGAAACAAGATACATTTCGCAGGCACTGCGCCCGACCGTATTATTTCCCGAGTCATGACTTTCTCTATACAGCTGAACCATGACTCGTTCCGATGAAAAACTCCATGGAACGGAAGTTTGAAACATGAAAAAAACATCGTCACAACATTTACCCGGCTTCGTTGATGATGGATGTGCTCCTGGATCAAGGATAACAGCTTCCTTGGTCATCTCTGACGATATTTCTACGGAGCTGCGAGCTTGGATATGGCCAGCAGATTATCTAGTGCGACGCATCTACAGCCTTTCTTGACAAGTCGAGTCACAATCACTCGTCCAACCTTCTCCAAAATTCGTCTCCACGCTCCGACTTCACCCTCTCTACTTTGCTCATCTATAAATCTGACCACGAGAAGAGGTCTCTCTTCTGTCAGCTTGACTTGCAGAACCACCTCCTCGTTCGGGAGAGTGTTCGCCGGTCAGAGCACCCCTCTCTGCCTCCGCCTTGTCCCTCTTCTACACCCGAACGACCGAGTCACGCGAATAAGTCCTTATTTGCCCTCATTGTCGCCATCGTCACGATACTTCTCCACCACAAGGAACAACATGGGAGCTACAAAGATTGATGGCAAGATTATTGCCCAGAAGATACGAGAAAGACTTGCCGACGAGATCAAGCAGAAGCAGAAGGTCAATCCCCGCTACAAGCCATGCCTCAAGATCATCCAAGTCGGTGATCGACCGGACTCGACAACCTATGTTCGCATGAAACTGAAAGCTGCCGAAGAAGCTGGCATCGACTGTGCTCTGGTACATCTTCCTGACACCATCTCAGAGCCCGAGCTGTTGCAGCAAATTCTAGACTTCAACAATGACCCCGCAGTGCACGGCATCCTCGTTCAATTACCAATTCCTAAGCACCTCTCCGAGCATACAATCACTTCTGCCGTGCTCGATGAGAAAGATGTTGACGGATTCGGAGCCACAAACATTGGCGAGCTTGCAAAGAGAGGCGGCAAACCCTTCTTCGTTCCTTGCACACCAAAGGGAGTCATGGTGTTGCTTCAAGAGAGTGGGGTTGAACTCAAGGGCAAAAACGCTGTCGTCCTCGGTCGGAGTGATATTGTCGGCAGTCCAGTCAGCTACCTTTTGAAGAACGCTGATGCTACTGTCACCGTCTGCCATTCCAAGACACAGGATCTCAAAGATGTCGTCAAACGGGCTGATGTGGTGGTTGCCGCCATCGGTCAACCGGGATTTGTCAAGGGTGACTGGTTGAAGCCAGGCGCCGTTGTCATTGACGTCGGAACAAATTATATCCCCGATCCCTCTAAGAACTCAGGCCAACGTCTTGTTGGAGATGTTGAGTTCGAAACGGCCAGCGAGGTCGCTTCCCAGATCACTCCCGTCCCAGGCGGCGTCGGTCCCATGACTGTTGCCATGCTTATGCAGAATGTTGTTGATTCTGCCTCGGCATATTTCGAAAGATTGAAGGCCAGACATGTCATTCCTCTCCCAGTCAGGCTCCAGAAGCCAGTACCATCAGATATAGCAATCTCAAGATCACAGCACCCAAGAAATATCACCCAGATTGCCTCTGACATTGGCATTGCACCTCACGAACTGGAACCCTACGGTGCTTACAAGGCCAAGGTTGACTTATCTGTCCTCTCGAGACTTGAACATCGCAAGAATGGCAAGTATATTTTAGTCAGTGGTATTACTCCTACTCCGCTAGGAGAGGGAAAATCCACCACAACTATGGGCCTCACGCAAGCCCTGGGAGCTCATCTTGGCAAATTAACGTTTGCCAATGTTCGACAACCAAGTATGGGACCTACGTTTGGCATTAAAGGTGGAGCGGCTGGTGGTGGCTACAGCCAGGTCATTCCCATGGATGAATTCAACCTTCATCTGACAGGTGACATTCACGCCATCACTGCCGCGAACAACCTTCTAGCTGCTGCCATCGATACCCGCATGTTCCACGAGTCTACACAAAAGGATGGCCCGCTATATAAGAGATTGGTACCAAGCAAGAAAGGCAAGCGGGAGTTTGCTCCCGTCATGCTCCGACGATTAAAGAAGTTAGGAATCGAAAAAACAAATCCGAATGATCTGACGGAAGATGAGATCAGAAGATTTGCCAGGCTCGACATTGATCCTGAGACGATTACATGGAGACGAGTACTCGATGTTAATGACCGCCATTTGCGAGGTGTCACGATTGGCCAAGCACCCACTGAGAAAGGCCATAGCAGAGAAACCGGCTTCGATATCTCCGTTGCGAGTGAATGCATGGCTATCCTTGCTCTGAGCAATGATTTGAAGGATATGCGAGAGCGTCTGGGCCGGATGGTCATCGGCTCATCTAGAGCTGGAGATCCTGTGACGTGTGATGATATTGGTGCAGGCGGGGCTTTGACGGCTCTCATGAGAGACGCAATTAAGCCTAATCTCATGCAGAGCTTAGAGGGAACTCCTGTCTTTGTCCACGCCGGACCTTTTGCAAACATCAGCATCGGCAATAGCTCTATCCTTGCCGACAAGGTCGCACTCAAGCTTGCCGGTACCGAGCCTGATGAAGACCATGACTCTCAGGCTGGATATGTTGTGACAGAAGCTGGCTTTGATTTCACCATGGGTGGTGAACGCTTCTTCAACATCAAGTGTCGTGCTTCTGGACTTGTGCCAGATGTCGTGGTTGTCGTTGCCACCATTCGCGCATTGAAAGTCCACGGCGGTGGACCTGAAATCTCTGCAGGAGCTCCTCTACCAGAAGCGTATCGCACGGAGAATGTCGAGATGCTCCGAGCCGGCTGCGTCAATCTTAAGAAGCACATTGCGAATGCCAAGTCATATGGCGTCCCGGTCGTTGTGGCTATCAACAAATTCGACACTGATACAGAGGCTGAGCTCAAAGTAATCGAGGAAGAGGCACTCGCTGCCGGCGCAGAAGCAGCTGTACCTGCAAATCACTGGGCAGAAGGTGGTGCAGGAGCTGTCGATCTAGCTAAGGCAGTCATTGAAGCGTCCTCCAAGCCAAAAGCCTTCAAGCTCCTCTACGAGCTCGGAGGTAGTGTTCAAGAACGCATAGAAAAAATCGGGAAGGAGATGTACGGCGCAGAAAAGGTGGAATTCAGTGAACTGGCACAGAAAAAGGTGGATATGTACACTAAACAGGGCTTTGGTGATTTGCCCATCTGCATTGCAAAGACTCAGTACTCGCTGAGCCACGATCCGGCGTTAAAAGGAGCGCCAACAGGATTCATTGTTCCTATTCGGGATGTGAGATTAGCTGTTGGTGCAGGATACCTATATGCACTGGCTGCCGATATTCAGACGATCCCGGGTCTTCCAACAGCACCAGGCTATTTGAATGTGGATGTGGATCCTGAAACCGGGGAAATAGATGGACTCTTCTAAGGGTACGGGAGGATATATACGGGCCTAACGCATGTCCATTTCTTTTACGATTTTCAACAAGAACTCCAGAGATACCCTCAACGTTTCCAAAATGCGATAGATAAAAGGCAAGTTTCAACCTTGCTGGTATGGTATTGTCGGGACGGAGCCGTGAGTGCTTCATCGCATCATCAGGCGCTCAACGCGGATGGTTTCGGGCTGTCAACCTGCCTGCAAATACATATTTAAGGAAAGCCTGGCAGGCATTCACAGCTTGCTCGTTCTCTTTGGCCTTCTGTTCTGCGCGTACCCATGTCCATCACGATGACTTATCGGGCAATGTCCAGCCTAAAAGTATTCCCGGTCTCCATCTGGGGTAGAAGGGAGAAGTCGGGGTGCATAAGCTTAGCTGATTCTTGAGAGTCTACACGAGATGAGACCGATATATGGCCTCCCGGTCGAGAACTCCTTCACATCGGAAACTTTTGCGCATCAGCTTGCATGAATCGTTCATTCCCTTTCCTGTTCGAGCTGCGATAATGTATCGGGATGGTACGGCTGCAGCCTTTAGTATCCTTTGGCCCGCCCTTTCGCTATAAGGAGTCTGGTGTTTTAGACACACCTTGCGTCCGTGAGGTAGGGAGATGGAATATGTATCTCAGTATCTGAGGCACGTGCGTCCTCATCCGCCATAGTAACACTCCTTGCCATGGCAGCACCTCACTCATTTTCCCAATCCATGCCAGAAGCTCCCCCTGATGAGCTCGAAAATAATGGCTGCAAGTATTTGACAGCTATACACAGGTCATACAATGTGTGATTGACCACGCCCGTCACACTATGATCGCAATATACGAATACGTGCCCGAGGGTAGCAGGGCGCACTTAGCACGTGACTGAAACGGTGTAACGGCGTCGTATGCCTCCGGTATGGGACTTCTGCTATTGGCCCATTTTCTGCTATCACCAATGCGAGCCTGTATAGATTTCGATATCGTGTTTTGCGTGAACATCAACGGCGGGAAGGTTTTCATCGTGCCTTCTTTGATTGTGCTGCCTATTTTCACCATAATGCACAAATGCTGCTTTCAGACCGCCGCACTCTCCCTGTGTTCATCCTGGTCTTACTAGTAGTCGATGTGTTCTACTGCCGAACATGTCTCCCGGCGCATCGGACAACAAACAGAGGAGTGGTGCGAGGCTTCCCAAATCCTGTGACTCCTGTCGGCGTATGAAGGTTGCTTTTCCTTTACTGTCTTACTGTCGCTCTATTGACCAGAATTGCTCAGATAAGATGCGACAGACAAGGAGGAACCCAGTGCTCCAATTGCCGCGCGCGCGATGTCCCCTGCATTCTCACCCCGATTGCAAGGCCAACTACCAAGGCGAAAAGGTGACTCCACCTCAATCTTGCATCCGCATTAGGAAATGGTCTAACGACAGATGTTCTTACATTGATAGAGCAGAGTTTCTCTATTCCATTGAATCTCGCATTCAGCGTATGGAATCTCTAATGTCCACTGTTACTGCCAAACATCAGACGGAGACACCTGCTCCTGTAGCCGAGCCCGAAGAAAATTCAATCAGCACGCTTACGAGCGATCTCGGCCATTTGCTTATTTCAGATTCTGGAGAAGAAAAATATGTCGGTCTGTGTGGTATTGTTTCGCACCCTTCTTCGCTAACCAAGATAGGCGCGTCATCTGTTTTCAGCCTTTTCTCTCCCAGAGGGTTGGCCTGGATCCAACGGAGGACTGGATCAACTCGAGTGGCTGCACTTGTACAGAATTTTCGTCGTGCAGGACCAGTATGGCCGGTGAGCTTACACGAAACTCTGCTTGATCATGACTGGAATCCTATACTAACTCACTTTCAGACATACCGGCTAGGCCAACGATGGAACACTGGTTCTGACGTGAGGAGTCTGCCCTCGAAGCCAATAGCTGCGCAACTTGCAAATAGTATGTTACGATCACTCATCATATTCATTCGGCATTAATAGGAGTTTAGACTATTTCAAAACCTTCAACTCGGTGTTCCCACTGTTCGATCAGCCCAGCTTTTGGGCCTTTTTTGAGCGACATTACTCAGCTAACCCACCCTCATCGAGATCATGGTTCGGCGGACTGAACATCGTTCTCGCCATTGGCTGTTTTCTAGCTAGCGATTCACTATGGCAATCTCTTCAGAACCAAGACAACAGCTACTGCACCAATAGATACGACGTGTCGTGGAACCTCTTCCAGAATAGCACGTCAGTGCTCTTGGACATACTTTTCCTGGAGAACAATCTCATGGGTGTTCAGATGGCCGTCGGAATGGTACGCATTGGATTTCTTCAGTCCTATCAACGAAATTTGGCTAAACCTTGGTTAGGCATTCATGATGCAAGCCATTATCATGAACCCTGAAGGTGCTTATGTGCTCATTGGGATTGCCGTCCGACTCGGCAGTGCTCTCGGACTACACCAATGGCTCGAAGGTTTTGGTTTATCCCGTCCAGAACTTGAACATCGACAAAGAGTCTTATGGATATTATACACTATTGAGAAAGATTTCTCCAACAGAGTCGGAAGACCCTCTTTCATCGATGATGAAGAAATCGACTTCGATATCCCTTTGACACCCGGTAATGACGAAAAAGGCATACAGTGTCCATCGCTTGGTGAAGACAAATTTTACCCTTTCCAGGCCAGATGTACGCTCGCGCGTATAGCAAGTAGGATCTACAAAGAACTTTATGCGACGTCAGCTCGTGCGAAAACAACAAATGAAAGACTTCAATCCATCAGCAGGCTCGACGCAGAGCTTCAGGAATGGAAAGAGGGTGTTCCTGAAGAGCTCAGACCCGAGCATAACCTCCAGTGCGATCCTGACGACAGATTTCCAATTGTCTTGCTACACCTCCAATACTACAACTTTTTGATCAACATACATCGAGTCAATGCCCACCACGAGCTCTGGGCTTCCGAGAACGAGCAAATGGAGGGCAACTGTACGAATACTCCAAGTCCCGAGTCTAAAGCCTCGCCTTCGGAAGGAGATGTTACCGAACGCGTAAATACATCATATGCGCTTTGTCTAGCGGCAGCACGGTCGACACTACATCTCTCTGTGACATATCTACACAACTGGAAAGACCCCAGAAATTACCTCATCTGGATGGCACATTCCTATCCCCTCTCGGCATTTCTTATGCTGTTCTCTTATATTATCCACCGTCCCTTGGATCCTAAAGTGGACGGGGATCTTGGTCTCATGGAGAGAACACTTAGCTGCATTACTGCAATATTTGTTGCGCAGGACAAATCGACGCTGTCTGTCATCTACGATCTTGTTAGCAATCTTCTTGGTATTGCTCGAGATCATGTCGAGAAATTTCGTAACGGTATAACGCGAGAATGCGGTGATCTCGCTACTTCTCATGACTCTGAGTTCACGATGGCGCAAGAATTTGGAGCTACGTTCGCAGAGCGCAATATCATGACAAACGCGAATTCGGCTTCAGTTGAGCAGCTAAGCCAACAAGGTCATCTTCCATCGTTCACTGGCAGTGAAAATCTCCCAGATATGGCGGGCGTACTCGACGAGACTTTTGCGATTGATGATCCTTTTTTCTTTGTCCAAGATGCCGTTTGGGATTGGAGTCGGTAATTTGATAATCGCAACACTGGATGATCCAAATCATGTCAACGATCGCTCGGCGATGAGCTCAGCAACGGAAATTCCTGTTTATACGCTTGCCATATGAGGAACATGGCTTCCTGATTCCTCGGTCGAGTCGAAAGATTCTCACCTCCCTCATGTACTTGTACCCTACCAAACGAACAGATCAACTCTCCTGCTTGACTACCTTTTTGTTCAGATCCCTTCGAGATGCAACTTTAAAAACAATGCCACCTACAGATGGAGGGCACGAAAAGTCGGGTAAAAGTCTAGTGCTGACTGCAAGCCACGTGTTAGCTGACCAAATACTTTGTATGGTTTTATGCACATCGTCACGATACTCGCCTGGCTGCTTCCGGCGCCAACGCGCGTTGGCCTATGTTGAGACCATTAGAGCGCGCTTCTAATACTGTTTTGCACAATTAAGATATGGTCAAGGTGAATTTGAGACTCGACATAAGGAAACACGCCTTGATGCTGCAACCATCAAGCCGAGCATTGCGACGCGGTGTACAAAATTGGGCCGAGAATTTTGTCCACCGCCTCGGGCATGTCTGGGTAGTCCAGTCTCGCTTGGCTAAAAATTGGTGTCGAGTCTTCTTGTTATCGCATTGGACAAGTGATTTCCCGATGAGGAATATGTTTGCTTCCTGCTGTTACGAGGGTTGGATCAAGCCATGCGTCGTTAGGTAAGAATGCATGGCTGAGTTGTCGACATCATTGGCGGACGCCAGCCTTTTTGTCCTCCCCGTCGCACACCATGGAGATCTAGAAACTCAAATCACTCTATCTCCGCCGATAGCAAGTGTCCATGTGTAATCAATCAAAACTGACATACCTGTGAGCAACAGCCACGGAACGATTACTTTGTACTCGCCAAGCTGCTGATTTGTTTCCCTAGAGAACCAGACGAATCGCTCGGGACTTTGACCTCGGCGTCAATTGCCGGAGATGAGGGTACAAATATCCTGGAGCTTACTGCCAGCCGTCGATGTTACTCTGTTTGCAAAAGAACATCCCTGGGCAATAGTGGCATGCCATGGCCTCCACAACAGCCACCGTTCAGTTTGTCGATTCGCACCCGTTCCGGGTTAGCAAGCAAGAACAAGAATTGATCAGATCTGAGGCACGATCTCATGCTGCAAAGGTAGCGCATGCAAGGCTCAGAGGTCAAAGCGGTCAACACGATGCAGATGTTCCCGCTCATGGTCTTCGGTCCGTTCCGATCCCCTCGATCCCTGCCTCTGTAGAGGGTACGATAGGAAGGTCATCAAGCGAGAACGCCATCCCGGTGTTAAGGGCAATACCCCAGCGTACCACCCGACCGTGGCAGAAGTTCAATCAGAAGGATGCGCCCTTCAATAGGTGGAGGGTCGGATCATATCAGCCTGCAAGAACAATTAAGCAAATCAATACGCCGCCAAAGGACGCGGAGCAGCAGCAAAATACAGAAGCCATGGCTCACGATGTTGTTTTCCGATCATTCATTCCTCTGCTAGGAGGAAATTCGGATCCTTTCAACGCCACAGTCGTCAAGCTTAGTCCGGTTGAGCACGTCCTGCTCCAACAGTCTCGCGATCAGTTAATTTGGTCGGTCTGGCCGTCGGAGATCGCCATTCGTCACAACAAGGAAGCGATTGCGCACAGCTCATGGAAAATCGTGCCTCCTACTTTACACGCCGAAGCTGCGAATTATGCTCTTGTGGCACAGTCATACTACAGTCGGGCAACCCGCCAACGCGTAGCAGGGGTACCGACTGATAGGGGCTTGGTCATCGCGGAAAAATTCAAATGGAAGGCTGTGAGAGGGCTGCAAGAGCAACTCGAATTGAACCGCCAGGATCCTGGAGACCTTCCAAGACTGAGGGGCATATTCCTAGCTTGCTGCTGGCTTGCCGGCGCTGAGTTGTTATGTCATAATTGGGATGTGGCAGAGCAACACTACCGAGCCATGAGAAGAGTTGTCGACCTGTGTGGTGGTTGGGGTGCTTTCACACGCATGGAACGGGAGATTCTTGTCACCGCCGCGTGCTTCATGGCGACTGGGAAGCGGTCTCGACCTGTCATCGAAATCGATGACTTTGATCCTGGGACCTGGTCAGAGTACAAAGCATCGAAACCTCTAGCACCTAATGCCT
This sequence comes from Cladophialophora exuberans, assembly GCA_030068005.1. Classification (NCBI taxonomy): domain Eukaryota; kingdom Fungi; phylum Ascomycota; class Eurotiomycetes; order Chaetothyriales; family Herpotrichiellaceae; genus Cladophialophora; species Cladophialophora exuberans. The sequence goes on along the minus strand of JANSVK010000227.1, from coordinate 1,492 downwards.
CAGATTTGGGCATTCCAGAGCCCACGGTGATTTCATCTGTGCCGCCGCTCACCGCCGTGTCGCCAAGATTGCGAAAATTCTTCCACGAATTTAAGGAACTGCTCGCTCTTGAAGAGATCAAGTTGCAACACGCATCCTCAAGAAAGCCGAGTGCTGTTCGCATGTTTCGATGGTCTCATGCCCGCCGCATCGCAGTTCGCGGTCGCGGCCTGCATTATTGGTGCGATCTGCTCGACGAAGCCAAGGAGCAAGGAGTTCCAATAATCGCACCACTCGGGACTCCATTGGCCATTTCCTTCGACTTTGCCCTGTGTATCGCAACTCGATGCTTTGACCGCTGCATCTTCGACGACCACTATCTCCCTGGAGGCGTGTACGCCGAGAGCAAACGATATCACATGGAACTCGTCAGCGTGATGCAGCCTCTCCGACCCGTCGCCGATGATTTCTCGCTCGTGCCCGACGAGCACACCTTTGACGTTCTCTGGATCTATTCGATTGGTGCGTACGTCGAAGACGTCTTCATACGGCCGGAACTCGGCCAGCGCGGTGGCCCTCAACCGCCTGAGTTTGCGCGTCGGTTCTTCAGTACCCGCTTCAGCTATTTGGCGGCCGCGAACCTGCAGTTCACCACGTTCGAGGACATTTCCAGGTTTTTGAGCGAGAATTACCTGTATTGTCCGAGGTTGCAGGATCAGAGTCTGAAGAAGTTGGTGAGTTTTGGCAGTGAGGAACCGTTGACAATGGAAGAGGTTCTTAATGGGCCGTAGGGGCAAGAGATAATTTCCCGCTCGACTGTTTCCTAGTGTTAATGATGAAGACAATAATAACTTCTTCTGCAACTTGAATAATCACTTAATAATGCCCAAGGCCCCTGATGGTCACGAGCATCGAAGGCGGCACGGAAGACGCGACGCCCAAACGAGTAGCAATTTACGTCATTCCCCGCCCGGCCATGCGAAGGAAATGAGAATCCTTGACCTTGTCATTTCAAGAGATTTAGAACATTTTCTCCCTTAATTCCAGATGATTGCTGCGTATGACGGAAGATGTATGTCACCAACACAAGGCTATCTCGGCTTGATAGCGAGCAAGGCTGAGCAACTTTCAAACCAGCAACCCATTCTTCCCTCACATCATCATCTCCACGAGTAGATCGCAGCTTGTCAGATACAAACTGCACCGCTTGAACATATCAACATCTTCAACAATATGCCGATGGCTACGCAAAGGTGAAAAAGAAGAGCATGTCAGCGCTATGAAGCTCTCATTGCAGCTCGGGATCTCGAGCTTACAAAGATTCAAGCCTTCGTCTCCGCTACGAGTAGCGATATATCTCAGCCAGAGTCAACCTACCTTATCCCGGAGAGCATCTTCCAGATCTTCCCAAGAATGGAGATCGACATCACATCACCATTCCGTAGGATGGAGAGGCACAATCTTCCCAGGTCCATCTGTTGGAAACAACAGACACTACTCTACCACTCCACCA
>JANSVK010000226.1:0-47808 GCA_030068005.1 Cladophialophora exuberans | reverse complement strand
ATTTAAATAAAAAAGACTATTATATTAATAATATATCTTTATATAAAAATATTATTAAAAAACTTAAATATAAAAAAATTGCTGGTTTTAGATTAGAAGCAAGTGGTAGATTAAATAAAAGATATACAGCTTCTAGATCAATAAATATTATTAAATATAAAGGAAATTTATTAAATATAGATTCTTCATATAAAGGTTTATCTTCTGTATTAATAAGAAATAATCTAAATTCCAATTTACAATATACAAAATTAAATTCTAAAACACGTATTGGATCATTTGGATTAAAAGGTTGAGTAAGTGGAAATTAGCTAAAAAACGAAAAAATATATATATACTATAAATGAAAACATAGTCTGAACCATAATGAAAATTATGGAAAGAAAAAAAAATTTTTAATAAACAAATTGAACAGGCTAATAAGCGCAAGAGAGTACAAATTGAGTGCGCGGTTTGGCACCTCGATGTCGGCTTAGCTCATCCTCTTGAACGTAGGAATCATGAAGGGTTCGACTGTTCGTCGATTAAAGAGCTACATGAGTTGGGTTTAATACGTCGTGAGACAGTATGGTTTCTATCTTCTAGAGGAAGTTTGAGTAATATAAATTTATCCCCTTTGTACGAAAGGAATTGGGTATGTTAACCTATAGTTTACTTGTTGTTTATTAAATAAGTATTTTAACTAAAATACCGTACTTTAATAGGCATGGCAAGAAAGCCACGTTAATTAAAGATAAGAGCTGAAAGCATATAAACACGAATCTTAATTTATTATACTTATATAAACGTAATATAACATTACGTGTTAGGCTTTATTTATAATGATATATATGTCTTCAGATATAAAGTGCTAATATTTATTTTTCTAACCAATACAATTATGCTTATTAATTAAGGCCTGGTTAACATAAAAGTAATGTAACCGTTTTGTAATCGGTAGAAGTAAGTGCAATACTTGCACCGGGCTTAGACCCAGTGGTCAAGTTGGTTAAGACATAACATTTTCACTGTTAAAACAAGAGTTCAAATCTCTTTTGGGTTAAAAGCGGGTTAGTGTAACGTTAACATATTTGGCTCATGACCAAAAGATTGAGGTGCAAAACCTTAACCCGCTTGTTTAAGGGAATTAGCTCAATGGTAGAGCAGTCGTTTTACACACGAATGGTTGAATGTTCAAATCATTTATTTCCTATATAGGTGGATATTGTTTAATGGTAAAACACCTATTTGTGGCATAGTTTATCCTTGTTCAAATCAAGGTATCCTCCCAGTCCTTATAGCTCAATTGGTAGAGCGATATACTGTTAATATATTCGTTAGATGTTCAAATCATCTTAAGGACGAAGTCCAACCTTTGAATCGTTGATAATTCATTAAACCCTATATATTAATATAAAGCTCTGTTTTTATATATTAAATTATAACCATTTATAAGATTTAGTACATAAACTAAAAATAAATAAGTTATGGTTATAATTTAATACAAGTTTTTATTATAATTTATAGTAATAAAAAATTAAAAAGGCTATAGCTTAATGGTAGAGCCAACTGCTCATGACAGTTAAGGTGAGTGTTCAAATCACTCTGGCCTTACAAAGGTAGATTAATTTAATGGCAAAATTTTGTGTTTCGGCCACAACAATAAAGGTTCAAGTCCTTTATCTACTGTTTAAGTTATTAAAAAACTATAGTATTATATTATCCGAGTGCTGGAAATGGTAGACAGGACGAACTTAAGCTTCGTTGATTTTAATCATAAACGTTCAAATCGTTTTTCGGATATTGCTATTGGCTTATTAATAAACTTTATAAATATTATTAATAAATATATTATTTATAAAAAGAAGGAAAGGAGGTATAGAGGGGGTATAGTTTAATTGGTAAAACAACGAATTTGCACTTCGTTAATTTGGGATCAAATCCTGATATCTCCATAGACTTATTTAGCTCGAAAAGCTCAATTGGTCGAGCGGAACACTGAAGATGTTTAGGCTATAAGTTCAAATCTTATTTCGAGCGTATTTAAAATAGATGTGCTGAAAATTGGTAACCAGGTTCTGCTTAGGACAGAATAGTTAATAACTTTACAAGTTCGAGTCTTGTCATCTATACAATTTTAATAACACACAGTAGATGTTTATTGAAATAATTATGTTGTCGACTAATAGGTAAGTCATAAATTTTTGGTATTTACTATTGAGTGTTCGAGTCGCTCCAACATAATATTATTTTTTTCAAAAATTTTTGTAGTTAACCTAAAAACCTTATATGAAAGAGAAAGTTTAGTTTAAAATATAATTTATATTTATATAAATACTTTTTATTATAAAAACTAAAAATATAAAAATTATTTGCATATAGTTTACAAATATGTCTAATATATTTTTAAGAACATATATATATTATTGATTACTAATTACAGATACTATAAGGAGCCTAACGAAAATAACAATGTGAAAGGAAAGATGATTTTTATCTTGTAACGCTAAGGATATAGGAACACTTTATTTAATGTTTGCAGTATTCTCAGGTCTAGCAGGTACAGCATTTTCAGTTCTAATAAGATTAGAGTTATCAGGACCAGGTGTTCAATTTATATCTGATAATCAATTATATAATAGTATAATAACAGCTCATGCCATTGTAATGATTTTTTTTATGGTAATGCCAGCATTAATTGGTGGCTTTGGTAATTTCTTATTACCTTTAATGATAGGTGGTCCAGATATGGCATTCCCTAGATTAAATAATATAAGTTTTTGATTACTAATACCCAGCTTAGCTTTATTTTTATTTGCAGGAATGATAGAAAATGGAGCTGGTACAGGTTGAACATTATATCCTCCTTTATCTGGTTTACAAAGTCATAGTGGACCTAGTGTAGATTTAGCTATATTTGCTCTACATTTATCAGGAATAAGTAGTTTACTTGGTGCTATGAACTTTATTACAACAATATTAAATATGAGAAGCCCAGGTATAAGATTACACAAATTAGCATTATTTGGTTGATCAGTTATAGTAACAGCTGTTTTATTGTTGTTATCATTACCTGTTTTAGCTGGTGGAATAACAATGGTTTTAACAGATAGAAATTTCAATACTTCCTTTTTTGAAGTAGCAGGTGGTGGTGATCCTATATTATATCAACATCTTTTCTGATTTTTTGGTCATCCTGAGGTTTACATATTAATAATACCAGGTTTTGGTATTATTAGTACTACAATATCAGCGGGTTCTAATAAAAGTGTATTTGGTTATTTAGGTATGGTCTATGCTATGATGTCAATAGGTGTTTTAGGTTTTGTAGTTTGAAGTCATCATATGTACACTGTTGGTTTAGACGTGGATACAAGAGCCTATTTCACAGCAGCTACATTAATAATAGCTGTACCAACAGGAATTAAAATATTTAGTTGATTAGCTACTATTTATGGTGGTACACTTTATTTAACACCATCTATGTTATTTGCATTAGGGTTTGTGGTCATGTTCACAATAGGAGGTTTAAGTGGTGTTGTTTTAGCTAATGCATCGCTAGATATAGCATTCCATGATACTTATTATGTTGTGGCACATTTTCATTATGTTTTATCATTAGGTGCAGTATTTGCTTTATTTAGTGCATGATATTACTGAATACCTAAAATAACAGGTTTAAACTATAACTTATTATTAGGAAAAGTACATTTTTTTATCTTATTTATAGGTGTTAATGTAACATTCTTTCCACAACATTTTTTAGGTTTACAAGGTATGCCAAGAAGAATAAGTGATTATCCTGATGCTTTTACTGGATGAAATTTAATAAGTAGTTTTGGTTCTATAATTAGTGTTATCGCTACTGTATTGTTTTTACATATAATTTATGTACAATTAGTTGAAGGTGATGTTACGACAAGATACCCTTGAATGGTACCTGAGTTTTATTTTGATTTATTTCAAACTTTATTTAATAGAAATTATAATTCTTTAGAATGATCTTTAGACAGTCCACCTAAACCTCATGCTTTTGTAAGTTTACCTTTACAAAGCTCTATTAACATTTTTTAATACAGTTTTGTATTTGTTATATTATTAAATTTTATTTCTTCATGAAAAATAAATATAAAGTTAAAAAACATTAGCCGTGTTATAGATATAAATAATTCATGTTACAATCTGCTAAAATAATAGGAACAGGTCTTGCCACTACAGGTTTAATCGGGGCAGGTGTAGGTATAGGTGTAGTATTTGGTGCATTAATTATTGGTGTATCACGAAACCCATCTATGAGAGGTCAATTATTTTCATATGCTATATTAGGTTTTGCTTTTGCAGAAGCAACAGGTTTATTCGCATTAATGATGGCATTCTTATTATTATATGTAGCTTAATATAATTTTATCATAATATTATGATAAATTTTCTAATTTAATAATAAATAATATTTATTATTAAATCCTTTAACGTAAAAAAAAAAAAACTTTTTTATCTAACTTAAGTTTAACCTATGTATCTTTTCAATTAATAAATGAGAATCTTAAAAAGTCATCCATTATTAAAAATGGTAAATTCATACGTAATTGACTCACCGCAGCCATCTAACATAAGTTATTTATGAAATTTTGGATCTTTATTAGCTTTTTGTCTAATAATACAAATAATAACTGGTGTTACACTAGGTATGCATTATACACCTAACATATCAGAAGCATTTGATTCAGTAGAACATATAATGAGAGATGTAAACAATGGATGATTAGTTCGTTACTTACATTCAAATACTGCTTCAGCATTTTTTTTTCTAGTATATTTACATATAGGTAGAGGTTTATACTACGGATCATACAAAGCACCTAGAACATTAGTATGAGTCATAGGTACAATAATATTTATATTAATGATGGCTACAGCTTTTCTGGGTTATGTTTTACCTTATGGTCAAATGTCTCTGTGAGGTGCAACAGTTATAACTAATTTAATGAGTGCTATACCTTGAATAGGACAAGATATCGTACAATTCATCTGAGGTGGATTTTCAGTTAATAATGCAACATTAAATAGATTCTTTGCATTACATTTTGTTTTACCATTTGTTTTAGCTGCCTTAGCTTTAATGCATTTAATAGCTTTACACGATTCTAGTGGTTCAAGTAATCCTTTAGGTGTATCAGGTAATTATGATAGATTACCTTTTCATCCTTATTACATATTTAAAGATTTAATAACTATATTCCTATTTATTATATTATTATCTGTTTTTGTGTTTTTCATGCCTAATGTTTTAGGAGATAGCGAAAATTATGTTATGGCTAATCCTATGCAAACTCCACCTGCTATAGTACCAGAATGGTATCTTTTACCATTTTATGCAATATTAAGATCTATACCTAATAAACTTTTAGGTGTTATTGCTATGTTTGCTGCTATATTAGCTTTATTAATTATGCCTTTTACTGATTTATCTAAATTAAGAGGTAATCAATTTAGACCTTTAAGTAAAATAGCATTTTTTATATTTGTAGCAAATTTTTTAATATTAATGCAATTAGGTGCAAAACATGTTGAGTCTCCATTTATAGAATTAGGACAATTTGCCACTGTTTATTATTTTGCTCACTTTTTAATTATAGTTCCTTTTGTTACATTATTAGAAAATACTTTAATGGCCTTAGCTTTATCAGATAATTAAACAGATTTGCCTTTATTTAATAAAAAAAAGGAATATGTTGCAAATGGTTTGCCTTATGATTGCAGATCAATAAGAAGTAGTTCAATTCTACCATATTCTTATATAAATCTTTTTGTGGTAAGATGCTATATGTCATAATTATATTTGTAATTATGTTTAATTCTTTATAATGAAAAAATATATAATATGGATAAAAAATTTTTTTTACATAGTACTAATACATAAAACCATCGTATGTATTAAATGAGTTTTTCACTAATTTTATTTATGATAGGAATATTAGGTTTCGTGTTAAATAAAAAAAATATAATATTAATGCTTATATCGATAGAGGTAATGTTATTATCCATTACTTTTTTAATATTGGTAAGTTCATTAAGCTTTGATGATATATTAGGTCAAACTTTTTCTATATATATAATAGCTATAGCCGGTGCAGAATCAGCTATAGGGCTAGGTATACTAGTAGCATATTATAGATTGAGAGGAAGTATAGCAATAGAATATAAATAATGTATCTAGCTTTAATATTTTTACCAATATTAGGTTCTATCGCATCCGGTTTTTTTGGAAGAAAAATCGGTGTTAGCGGAGCACAAATAATATCATGTACTTGTGTAATAATAACAACAATATTAGCAATAATTACCTTTTTAGAAGTAGGTATAAATCAAATGACAGTAAAAATAGAACTATTTAGATGAATAGACATAGAATCATTAAATATAAAATGAAGTTTTAATTTTGATAGTTTAACAGTATCAATGTTAATACCAGTATTAATGGTATCCTCCTTAGTACATATATATTCAATAGGATATATGAGCCATGATCCGCATAATCAAAGGTTTTTTAGCTATCTAAGTTTATTTACTTTTATGATGATTATATTAGTCACTGCAGATAATTTTTTATTAATGTTTGTTGGGTGAGAAGGTGTGGGGGTATGTTCATATTTATTAGTAAGCTTTTGATTCACAAGAATAGCTGCAAATCAAAGTTCTATTTCAGCGTTTTTGACTAATAGAGTTGGTGATTGTTTTTTAACTATAGGTATGTTTGCTATATTACGATCATATGGTAATTTAGATTATAATACAGTATTTTCATTAGCACCTTATTATAGTGAAAATGTTATTATTATTATCGGTATATGTTTATTGATAGGTGCTATGGCTAAAAGTTCTCAGGTTGGTTTACACGTATGATTACCTATGGCTATGGAAGGACCTACTCCTGTTTCTGCTTTAATACATGCAGCGACTATGGTTACAGCGGGTGTATATTTGTTAATAAGAGTATCACCCTTAATAGAATATAGCTCTTTAGTATTATTATTATGTTTATGACTAGGTGCTATAACAACAGTTTTCAGTTCTCTAATAGGTTTATTTCAACAAGATATAAAAAAAGTTATAGCTTATTCTACTATGAGTCAATTAGGTATGATGGTTATAGCAGTTGGTTTATCTTCATATAATATAGCTTTATTTCATTTAGTGAATCACGCTTTTTATAAAGGACTGTTATTTTTAGGTGCAGGTGCAGTAATACACGCAGTTGCTGACAACCAAGACTTTAGAAAATATGGAGGTTTAATATCTTATTTACCTCTTACATATTCAGTTATGTTAATAGCTTCTCTTAGCTTGGTGGCTTTCCCTTTTATGACTGGTTTTTATTCTAAAGATTTCATAATTGAATCAGCATTTGGTAAATTTTATTTATCTAGTATAACAGTATACTATATTTCTACCATAGGTGCAATGTTTACCACACTTTATTCAGTTAAAGTTTTATACTTAACTTTTTTAAGTAATCCTAATGGGCCTATTATTAACTATAAACAAGCTAAGGCAGCTCATGAAGGTGACGTATATATGAGTTTACCTCTAATTATATTAGCTGTATTTTCTATATTTTACGGTTATATAACTAAAGATATCTTTATAGGTTTAGGTTCTGACTTTTTTTCTGATAACGGTTTATTTATACATCCTAATAATGAAATTATGTTAAATACAGAATTTGCTGTTCCTATTCTATTTAAGTTATTGCCTTTATTTTTTACTATTATTCTAAGTATAGTCTCTATAACATTTACTGAATTTTATCCTAAATTGCTTATAAGATTTAAATTATCATACATAGGTTTTAACATATTTAGTTTCTTTAATCAACGATTTTTGGTAGAAATGTTTTATAATAAATATATTTCAGAATTAATTTTACATCTAGGTGCTCAAACTACAAAAGTAATGGATAAAGGATCCGTAGAAAAATTTGGACCTTTTGGTTTAGAAAAAAGTGTAACAAATATAAGTCATTCTATTAATAAATTAAGTACAGGTGTAGTTACATCATACGCTTTATATATATTGGTTGGTCTTATCTTTTATATATCTATATTATACTTAACTAATAATAATCAAGATTCATTATTATTTATTATAATAATATTCGCAGTTATAGATATTAATAACCCTACATTAGAAAATAAAACCGATTATTCAATTGTAGTGAGAAATAAAAAATAACCAACGATTATTTAATTAATTTATTTGGTTTTATAAGTGACTATAATAGATCAGGATTTTTTTTTACTTTAATGCTAATTTATTTAACAATTATCTTATATTTGTTACACTTTTAGTAAAAAATTTTTCTACTATATATAGTAAAACAGTTTTATTTGTATTCATTTAATAAAAAAAAAGGAATATGTTGCAAATGGTTTGCCTTATGATTGCAGATCAATAAGAAGTAGTTCAATTCTACCATATTCTTATATAAATCTTTTTGAAAATATGTTTAATAAAAAAAATCTTTATAACTATATTTTTGTTTAATTCTTTATATTGTATTTTTAGTTTTGTACTTGACTTTTAGTTTTTGTAACATATATGTAGTAAGTAAAAAAATTATAATAATTAATGTTATCATTATTAATACTAATACCTTTATTAGGGTTATTAATAATCTCTTTATACAGTTCATATGAGATGGGTGAAAAAAAAGAAACAAAGGATGTAAAAAAAATAGAAACGGTAAAAAAAATAGCTTTAATTATTACAATAACGGAATTAATACTATCAATAGTATTATGGTTATTATTTAATAATAGTGGTAAACACTTTCAATTTGTACAAGAACAATATAAAATAGGTTACTATGATTTTTATTTAGGAATAGATGGATTATCTATATATTTTATATTATTAACTACTTTAATTATGCCAATAGCAATAATATCTAATTGAAAATCTATAGATAGTAAAATAAGTTATTTTTTAATAATAATACTTTTATTAGAAGCATTACTATTATTAATTTTCTTAGTACTAGATATATTAATGTTTTACATATTTTTTGAAAGTATATTAGCACCATTATTTATATTAATAGGTCTATTTGGTTCAAATTCTAAAATAAGAGCAAGTTTCTATTTTTTTCTATATACATTTCTTGGTTCGTTATTTATGTTATTATCTATTATAAGTATGCAGTCTTTAATAGGTTGTACAGATATTAATGTACTATCAAAAACAAATTTCTTATATATTACACAAGTATTTATGTTTATAGGTATATTTATAGCTTTTGCGGTAAAAACACCAACTATATACTTAAATAGTTGATTGTTAAAAGCTCACGTTGAATCTCCGTTATCTGGAAGTATAATACTAGCAGCGATAGTTTTAAAATTAAGTTTATATGGTATTTTTAGATTAATGCTACCATTGGTACCAAAAGCTTTCTTATATTATACTTATATTATTTTTCTTATAGGTATATTAACTATAATATATGCTAGTTTAAGTACACTTAGAACTATAGATATTAAAGAACTAATAGCATACTCATCTGTTTCTCATGCAGCTGTTTATTTATCAGGTGTATTTAGTAATACAATTGAAGGTATAGAAGGAGGTATTAGTTTAGGTTTAGCTCATGGTTTTGTATCTTCTGGTTTATTTATTACAGCAGGTGGTATATTATATGATAGATCTGGTACTAGACTTATTACTTATTATAGAGGTATAACTCAAGCAATGCCTATTTTATCTATATTATTTTTTATGTTATCTTTAGGTAATTGTGGAGCACCTCTTACATTAAATTTTATAGGTGAATTTTTGTGTTTATACGGTGTTTTTGAAAGATTAACACTTGCAGGTATTTTAGCCTCAACATCTATTATTTTTTCTGCTGCTTATACTATATTTACATTTAACAGAATATTTTTTGCTGGCCATTACTACTTTAAATATTGACTAGAATATATACCAGATATTAATAAAAGAGAATTTTTCATGTTAATTATTTTAGTTATATTTACTATTTTACTTGGTATATATCCATCCATTATTTTAGATTCTCTACATTATTATACATATAACTTGTTATACTATATTAATTATAAATAAACTTTTTGTTTACTATCATTTACTAAAAGATCTATGCTGATAAAATATATATATATATATAATATAATCGTATATAAAACTGTCTATATAAACAAACCCGAAATCGAAATAGGAAATTTTTACATAAAAAATGATGCACCTGAACCTTGAGGTACCTTTTTTCAAGATAATGCTACACCACAAATGGAAGGATTAGAAGAATTACATAATAATATTATGTTTTTTTTAGCTATAATATTATTTGCCGTAAGTTGAATGATGGTGTCAATTATAATAAACTTTAAAAATAAAAAAATATCTAATAAATATGTAAATCATGGTACATTAGTTGAATTAATTTGAACAATAAGTCCTGCATTAATATTAATATTAATTGCATTTCCATCGTTCAAATTATTATATTTAATGGATGAAGTTATTGATCCGGCTTTAGTTATATATGGAGAAGGTCATCAGTGATATTGAAGTTACCAATATCCCGATTTTATAAATACTGATGAAGAAACAGTAGAATATGATTCATACATTATACCTGAAAGCGATTTAGAATTGGGTCAATTAAGATTATTAGAAGTAGATAATAGAGTAATAATACCTGATTTAACTCATACAAGATTTGTAGTAGGAGGTGCTGATGTTATTCATTCATATGCCTGTCCTTCTTTAGGTATAAAATGTGATGCATATCCAGGTAGATTAAATCAATCATCAGTTTATCTTAATAGAGAAGGTACTTTTTATGGTCAATGTTCAGAGATATGTGGTATATTACATAGTTCTATGCCAATAGCAATACAAGCTACATCTTTACCTAAATTTTTATATTGATTATATGATCAAATAGAAGGTTAAAAATTAATAATTTTACAAAGGTTATTTAGCAAGTCAAAAATATTTTAGTTATAAATAAATAATTAAAAATTATTCATATATATATAATAGAGTATTAATATAGGTTATATGAATATAAATAAATAAAAAAAAAATGAGTATATATATATCCATTATAGAAGTTATATTAGTAATAGTACCAGCTTTATTAGTAGTAGCTTTTACCACTGTAGCTGAAAGAAAAACAATGGCCAGTATGCAACGTAGATTAGGTCCAAATATAGTAGGATATTATGGTTTATTACAAGCATTTGCTGATGCATTAAAATTATTATTAAAAGAATATATTGGACCTACTCAGGCTAATTTAATATTATTTTTTCTAGGTCCAATAATAACTTTAATATTTTCATTATTAGGTTATGCTGTTATACCTTATGGGCCTGGTTTATCTATAGGAGATCTAGGTTTAGGTATTTTATATATGTTAGCAGTATCATCCTTATCTACATATGGTATATTATTAGCTGGTTGATCCGCCAACTCTAAATATGCTTTTTTAGGTTCATTAAGAAGTACAGCTCAATTAATAAGTTATGAATTAATACTTAGTTCTGCTATATTATTAGTAGTTTTGTTAACAGGTAGCTTAAATTTAACCGTAAATATTGAATCACAAAAAGTGGTATTATTTTTTTTACCTTTACTTCCAATATTTATGATATTTTTTATAGGTTGTATAGCTGAAACAAATAGAGCACCTTTTGATCTGGCAGAGGCGGAATCAGAATTAGTTTCAGGTTTTATGACAGAACATTCTGCTGCAATATTTGTTTTTTTTTTCCTAGCAGAATACGCAAGTATAGTATTGATTTGTATATTTACTTGTATCTTATTTCTAGGTGGTTATTTAACAATTTTTTCATTTGATTATTTATTAAACATAATGCATTATTTGAATATTGAATTATGTTTTGCTGATATTAATTTAAATATATTTATTGTTATGTTACATGGTCTAGTTTATAGTTTATCTTTAGGATTAAAATCTTGCATTCTTATATTTGTATTTATATGAGTAAGAGCATCATTTCCTAGAATTCGTTTTGATCAATTAATGTCTTATTGTTGAACTATTTTATTACCAATCATAATAGCTTTAATTATACTATTACCTTGCGTGGTATATAATATGTCTATAATACCAAATAATTTTTACTTAATATAAATATATTTTTTTCTCTGCTGCTTATACTATATTTACATTTAACAGAATATTTTTTGCTGGCCATATAAAGAAAATAAAAACACCTTTAAAAATATAGCTTGTAGTGTTTTTTATTTTTCTAGAAAAATATTTATACAGCTGCCTAAACCACAAGCTTTTCTAAGCTTACCTTTACAAAGTACACCAATAAAAATAGGCATAAAAAATATTATTAAATCTTGAAATAAAAAAATGATAAAAAAATAACAATTTCTTAAAAAATCCTTACTAATGAATAAATATATATTGATAAACATATGATATTAACGTTTCTTTTATTATTACTTTTTTCAAATGGTTTAAGCAACAGACCGGATACATCAATATTATACAGTCGTATTGGTATTATAATAGTTTTTTATAGTCTAATATCATCATACACAACACTATATATAACTTATATTGAAAGAGGAATAAGTTTATATGGAGGATTATTTAATATAACAGCTATAACACAGATATTTCAAATATATATATTAATAATATGTAGTATAATTTTATTAATGACAGGATTTTATTCTAGAAAAAAATATATAGGTGACTCAAATACAAAAATAGATATACTCTTTAAAAAAGTAAAACAATATACAAATATAATAAATAAAGTATCAGAACAATTTACATTAGTTGAATATGCTCTAATTATTATATTTGTTATAAGTGGAGCAACATTATTATTAGCTAGCGGAGATCTAGGATCTATATATCTATGTATAGAATTACAAAGCTTTAGTTTATATATAATATCTTCTATGCATAGAAATTCAGAATCTTCTACAGGATCAGCCTTAACATATTTTTTGTTAGGTGGTTTATCATCGTGTTTTATTTTATTAGGTATAGGTTTAATCTATGCTAATTCTGGCTTGACTAATTTAGATGGAATATATTCCATTATTTCCGATTCAGAAACATACGTTAATTATTCAATATGATATATGCACAATTATATTTTTTATAGCTTATTGTTAATATCTGTAGGATTCTTATTTAAAATAGGAGCAGCACCATTTCATTGATGATCACCCGATGTATATGATGGGGTACCAACAATAGTAACAACCTTTATAGCCATTTTAGGTAAAATAGCTATATTAGTACTGTTTTTAGAGTTAGTGCAATATACAAGTTGTTTGTTACAATCTAGTATACAATATTATTCTTGAACTACAAGTTTATCAATAAGTTGTTTTCTATCATTAATAATAGGAACAATATTAGGTTTAACACAAACAAGAATAAAAAGACTATTAGCGTATAGTACAATTTCGCACGTAGGTTTTATACTTTTAGCTTTAATAGCACATAATATAGATTCATATCAAGCATATATATTTTATATAATTCAGTATATAATAACAAATTTAAATGCTTTTATAATATTGATTGCTATTGGTTATAGTTTATATTTATATTATACAAATATACCTGAATATAATAATTTACAAGAAAAAAATAATAGTCCTATACAACTAATTAGCCAATTAAAGGGTTATTTTTCTATTAATCCTATTTTGGCTCTATGTTTAGTTATAACAATGTTTTCTTTTGTAGGTTTACCTCCTTTATTAGGATTTTTTGGAAAACAGATGGTTTTAACTACAGCATTGGATAACAATAAAATAATATTAGTTTTAGTTGGTGTTATTACTAGTGTTATAGGTGCTGTATATTACTTAACTATTATTAAAACTATCTATTTTGATAATTCAGATTACAACAAAGTAACCACGTATTCTGATATTTCTTTATCTAATATATATTCAATAACATTAAGCATTATAAATTTAAGTATAATAAATTTCATATTTATGCCCAATGAAATAATAAATTTATGTAATTTATTATCTATATTAACTTATAGTACAAGTATTTAAAAAAGGGAAAATTTTTAAATATTTTTGACTTATATAGCTCGTAGTAATTTTCAGGCTCATCCTTATCATTTAGTATCACCAAGCCCATGACCATTAAATACTAGTATGTCATGTCTAGCCTTAACATTAAGTGCTGTATTAGCCTTTCAAAACTTTGAGATGGGACTTAATAATGTAGCTTTTGCATTAATAGCTTTAATATTATCAATGTCTTTATGATTTAGAGATGTTATATCAGAAGGAACGTACTTAGGTAATCATACTCTAGCTGTACAAAAAGGATTAAATATGGGTGTAGCGTTATTTATAGCATCTGAAGCACTTTTTTTCTTAGCCATCTTCTGAGCATTTTTTCATAGTGCCTTATCACCCACTATAGAACTAGGTGCAAAATGACCACCTTTAGGTATAAATTCTATTAATCCTTTTGAATTACCTTTATTAAATACTGTAATTTTACTATCTTCTGGTGTTACAATAACATATTCACATCATTCTTTAATACAAGGTAATAGAAGTGGAGCTTTATATGGTGGAATATATACTATCATATTAGCAGTAATATTTACTGTTTTACAAGGTATTGAATATACAGTCTCATCTTTCACTATATCAGATGGTACATATTCATCTTGTTTTTATTTTGGTACAGGATTTCATGGTTTACATGTTATAATAGGTACAGCGTTTTTAGCCGTAGGTTTTTGACGAATGTTAGCCTATCATTTAACAGAAAATCATCATTTAGGTTTTGAATCAGCTATATTATACTGACATTTTGTAGATGTAGTATGATTATTCTTATATATATCAGTTTATTATTGAGGTTCATAAAAATAAATTTGAACTAGAAATATAGCTAAAAAAATATACTATAACTGTTATATAAGTTTAATATATTATATTGCACGATCTGTACTTATACGCGATAAATAAGTTACATACTTATACGCGATAAATTAGTTACATACTTATATAGATATAATTATTTTACAATTAAGATAATCAAAAATGTTGATAATTTTTAGAAGATAAATTTTTAAGACTATTGTTATAAGAAAGTTTTTTAAAGATATAATATAAGCTATGTATAAAATGTAAGACTAATAACATATGTTAGTTGTAATTATTAGGTCATCAAACAACATTGTTTGATACAATATACTAAAATTCAAATACTTGTATATTGTCTAAAAATTTTAGACAATATAAAAAATAAAATTTTCAAGATATAAAGTATAATAAGCAAATACACACTTATTTTTTTTTTAATTTAATGCCACAACTAGTACCATTCTTTTTCGTAAACCAAGTAATTTATAATTTTTTATTATTAATAATAATAATTTATATTTTTACTAAATACATTTTACCAAGATTTGTTAGACTATTTAAATCAAGAACTTTTTTGATACACAATAATAAAAATATATAATTAAAATATGACCTATTTAGCTAAAAGCCCCTTAGATCAGTTCACTATCAGAGATTTATTATCTCTAAAAGTAAGTTTTCTTGAAAATATACAAATATCTATGACAAACATTGGGTTATATCTGATCGTAACTACAATCATAATATTTATGATATATACTTTAGCAACGAATTTTGAAAAAGTAACACCAAATAATTGAAGTATATTCTTAGAATCAATATATGCTACAACATATAGCATAGTAATAAATCAAATCAATGCAAAAAAAGGACAAATCTTTTTTCCATTAATAACAAGTTTATTTGTGTTTATATTGGTAAATAATTTAATTGGGTTAATACCATATAGTTTTGCAGCAACAGCACATTTTATATTAACTTTTTCAATAAGTTTTACAATAGTGTTAGGTGCTACTATATTAGGTTTTCAAATACATTCTCTAAAATTTTTTTCATTATTTGTACCATCCGGTTGCCCATTAGGTTTACTACCTTTATTAGTATTAATAGAATTTATCTCATATTTATCTAGACCAGTATCATTAGGTTTAAGACTAGGAGCCAATATATTAAGTGGTCATATGCTTCTTAATATATTAGCAGGATTTACATATAAAATAATGAAATCAGGAATAATATATTTTTTCTTAGGTTTAGTACCATTATTATTTATATTAGCTTTCTCAGGGTTAGAAATAGGAATAGCATTTATACAAGCACAGGTATTTGTAGTGTTATCTTCATCTTATATTAAAGATAGCTTAGAATTACATTAGAAAAAATAAAAAATACATTACCATTTAATAAATGGGATAGTAAAGTTAGAGCTAACTAAATATAAATTAAAATAGAAATAATAAAAGTAAAAATTTTTGTTGTTAAAAGTGGAAAGTAAGAAAAGGAAAAAAACACATATGTTTAGCCGTATTAAGTATATGTATAAATAAACAAGAGCTAGCTTGAATAAATTTTATAGAAAGATATTATAAATCTAATAATAATAAATTTGAGTTTGATGATGGCTCTGAATGAACGCTATCCAAATGCTTGACACATGCTAATCGAACGTCTAATTTAATTAATATTTAGTTATTAATTAATTAAGAAGTGGTGTACAGGTGAGTAAATTATCTTATAACTACCTTAAAGTAAGGAGGAAAAAAGATCCCTTATAAAAAAAAGATAAATAAAATATCGCTTTAAGATGTTAATAGATATTCTGGATGAGTATTAGAAAAAATCTAGCTCTTAATCCGGCAGTCGAGACTGAGAGGTCGATCGATCACACTGGGTATGAAAAAAGCCCAGGACAGAATTGTACAGCAGTGGGGAATATTGGTCAATAGTCGAAAGACTGAACCAGCAACTTGGAAGAATGGAAAATGAAAGTCATATAAAGTTCTAGATAAAATAAAGAGATTGACGATTTTTTATCTATAAGTCTTGACCAAATTACGTGCCAGCAGTCGCGGTAACACGTAGAAGACAAGTGTTATTCATCTTTATTCGGTTTAAAGGGTACCTAGACTGATTACCAAGCCTTAATAGGGACTAGTTTTCTAGAGTTTTATGTGGGAATATACGAATTGCCAGAGGAGAGACGGAATTCTATAATACTGGTAGGACGGGTAACAGCGAAGGCTTTATTCTAAGTAAAAACTGACGTTGAGGGACGAAGCCTAGGGGAGCGAGAAGGATTCGATACCCTAGTAGTCCTAGGAGAAAATTATGAGTGCCATAGGCTAATTTTTTTTAGCTTATAAATGAAAGTGTAAGCATTCCACCTCATGACTAAGGCGGAAATGCACAAATTGAAATCATTAGACCGTTTCTGAAACCAGTAGTGAAGTATGTTATTTAATTCGATGATCCGCGAATAACCTTACCACGTCTTGAATATTAAGTATATACAAGTGCTGCACGGCTGTCTTCAGTTAATGTCGTGAGACTTTGGTTAATTCCTTTAATTAACGAAAACCCTGGCTTTATTTGTTTTTAAAGTATTATTCTATAAATGGAAATTATAAAAGGGACCAAGACAAGTCATCATGGCCTAAATAGCGTGGGCTATAGACGTGCCACATATACCTCTACAAAGGGATGCAATATCGCAAGATGGAGCTAATCTCAAAAAATTGGATATAACTATTTATGAATTATAGTCTGAAATTCGACTATATGAATATGGAATTACTAGTAATCGTGAATCACCACGTCACGGTGAATTTTATCTCAGATGGGTACTAACCACTCGTCAGGCGCTGAAAGGAGTATGTGCAGTAAGTTTAGTTGCTTATTAATTTTTTTTTATTTAAAAAGTTTTAATTTTTTTAATTTTGTAATTTTCGTATGTGTGACTCTTATTGGTGTTAAGTCGAAATATGGTTCGTGTAATGGAAATTGCACGGGATACATTAGCATTAAAATTTTAAATATAATATTATATTTAGTAGACACTTGTCTACACTATTATTTACCTAAATAATTTTTTTTCTTTTTTTAATTTACAATCTATTAATTATTCTTTTTAAAGATTGTAATAATTGCAAAAATAAAGTATATATAACATATATTTTCTTCTTAATCCAAGATCAAATAAAATACAGTTATGAACATGACATTTTTGTCTACACAAAATTTTGGCCTATTTTCTACATTTTTAGATTTAATATTTATATTATGTATGTTTTTTGGTATACTAACAATAATAAGTAAAAATCCTATAGTATCAGTTATATATTTGATTATGCTATTCTCAAGTATTGCTGGTTACTTAATACTGTTAGGTTTAGTTTTTATTGGTTTATCTTATCTTTTAGTGTATGTAGGGGCTGTTTCAATATTATTTCTATTTATATTAATGCTTATTAATATTAGATTTTCAGAACTTATAAGTAATACTTTAAATAATATTCCATTGTCATTATTAGTTATATTAGCATTATTTATACCTTATAATAATTTATCATTTTATGGTAGTACAAATATAAGTTTTTTAGAAAAACTTATATATTATGTATCTTCATTTAGTTGAGATAATAAAATTGTGGATATATTAGATATTACAAGTATAGGTAATATAATGTACACTAATTATTCTATATGATTAATAATAACATCAATAATTTTATTATTAGCTATGGTAGGTTCGATAATCATAACTGTTAAACAAAAATATTAATAAATTTATTATTAAAATTTAATAAAAACAGAGGCTTTAGTTTAATAGGTAAAACATGCGACTTTTAATCGCTATAATAAAGGATCGAATCCTTTAGGCCTTATTATAAGGAGAGTTCCTTTATTGGTAAGAAGGGTTGAGCTGTAAACTCAATAGTACTGTGCTTTTAAGAGTTCGAGTCTCTTCTCTCCTAAGTTCTTATTAGCTCAATGGTAGAGCGTGATACTTCTAATATCTAGATTTAAGTTCAAATCTTAAATAAGAAGGCGTAAGCCAGGATAGTTTAATTGGTTAGAACTTTAATTTCATGCATTAATAATGAGAATTCAAATTTCTCTTCTGGTAAACGGAGTAGAGCCAGGTTGGTTAGGCGCTTCATTTGGGTTGAGGATTTTCTATGTTCGAACCATAGTGCTCCGAATATTTAATAACAGTGGCTATAGGTTAATGGTAGACCTTTCGTCTTCCAAACGAATTGTGTCATTTCGAGTATGGCTAGCCGCAGAGAATTAGTATTAGTTAATTGGTAAACCATTTCCTTGTCGAGGAGAGAAATGCCGGATCGAGACCGGCCTAATTCGTATTTTTAGGAAAAGTCGCCATAGGTAAGGTAAGGTATTTGCTAAATATTGTGTTTTACATATAGGTGTTCAAATCACCTCTTTTCCGTATTAAGAGTATAGTTTAATAGGCAAAATAAGAAGCTTCAAACTTCCTGTTTTCAGTTCAAGTCTGAATGCTCTTGTTTAGGTTCCTTAGCTTAGTTAGGTAAAGCATATTTTTGATAAAAATAAGTCCAACGTTCGAGTCGTTGATGAATCATTAAGCCCTATAAATATAAAGCTTTATATTTATATACTAAATTATAGTAATTTACAACATTTTATACATAAATTATTTAAATAAAATTTTTTATGACAAGTTTAACTTTTTTTTTTTTCTTTATACCTATATTAGCGTTAATATTATTAAGTATAAATATTATACTATCACCACATAATCCCTATCAAGAAAAAAACAGTGCTTTTGAGTGTGGATTTCATTCATTTTTAGGTCAAAATAGAACCCAGTTTAGTATTTCGTTTTTTATATTCGCACTTTTATTTTTATTGTTTGATTTAGAAATATTGTTAGTATATCCTTATATTGTTAGTGCCTATACTAATAGTATATATGGTTTAATTATTATGCTAGTATTTTTTTTCATCTTAACTCTAGGTTTTGTATTTGAATTAGGAAAAAATGCATTGAAAATAGATAGTAGACAAGTAAATAATATTCAAATTAAAGATTGAAAATCTACATCTTTTTTAAAATCTTAATTGTAATTTATACCGATTTATTATTAAAAAATAATAAAAATATCATACTAATTTGTGAAAAGATATTTTATATCTAGTATAAAAAATTAATAATTAGTATAAAAAGAAATTATTATGAGTAAAAAATAAGCTATAAGCCAAATTAATAAAAATATTTTATATAAACAAGATGAAAGGAAAAATCTGAATAATCTTAGGAAAATAAATCAAACGAGATTCTATGTACAATGGGAAGGAAAATAGAATAAGCCTATCTATTAATTTTAGTATTAATAAGCAAATAAGTAAAATGGATTATCTGTTTGAATATAGGGGAACCTTCCTCTAAGGCTAAATATGGTATTATACGCAATAGTGAACAGTACCGTGAGGGAATTTTATTTAGTAGTAGTTTTATAAGCAGCTCGAGAATAATTTTAATTAATAACAAGAGCGTACCTTTTGCATAATGGGTCAGCAAGTTAATTTTAGATGCAAAGATAGGTTGAGTATACTATCTCAGCATTCTATAGAGAAATCGATTATGAAAAAATGATATAGCATTTAAAATTAGACCCGAAGACTAGTGATCTTACTGTTATCAGGATTATAAAAGTCCGAACGGGTTATCGTTGTAAAGATATCCGAAGAATAACGGTAAGTTAGTGAAAGACAAAACTGACTAGTTGAGCTGGTTTTCCGCGAAACCTATATAAGTAGGTAATTTAAACAACATCTCGGCAGGTACAGAACTGTGATCTCGGTCAAAAAATTTATAAAATTTTTATATATTTGTATATATCGGGGGATCGTAAAGATTTTATCGGAGAGTATTTGCACTCGGAAGGGCTGAGATGAATGTTAAAATATCGGACATAGTACGATAAGGTTGTATGTCAAAAGGGAAACAGCCCAGAACAAGAGTTAATAAGGTTCCAAAATTATTATTGAGTGAAATTAAGGATGTGTCTTTTGATACGATCAATTAATAGGCTTGGAAGCGGCCACGTTTTAATGATCTCGTAACAGAGCATTGATTTTTTAAGAAGATTACACCGAAAATATAACGGATCTAAATAATATACCGAAACCTTGTCCATAAATTTTTATATTTATAATTTTTATGGGGTAGCGGAACAATAAATATATGACTAATTTTTTTATTTTAAAAATTTTTTTATTTTTTATGAGATAATGCTGACATGAGTAACGAAAAAGATAATTTCGCCTTAAGCTTATGGTATATTGAATTAAATCGGCTTCTAAATTTAAAAATTAAATAGAATTAAAACTTCCTATTTAATTTTAATGATGAAAACCCCTTTTTTTAACTAATCAAAGTTAAATTAGTTCAGGAAAACAAAAAGGTTTAAGTATCATAAAAATCCCCACATATGGGTGTTAAAGATAACCGTACCTAGAAACTAACACAAGTAAGCTAGTAGAGAATACGAAGGCGTTTGAGTAATCAATCATTAAGGAACTCGGCAAAATGACTCGCGTAACTTCGGGATAAGGTGAGCCATTTTTGTTAATAGCCATTATAATATTAATATTATAGGTATGGAAGCTAAAAAAATAGGAGGCACATAATAGTGTTGTACGACTGTTTATTTAAAACAGAGCACTCTGCTAAGATAGATATCGAAATATTGAGTGTGATGTCTGCCCAGTGTCGGATGGGTGACGGACTTACTTAGAATTAAAAAGCTAGGTTTTGAAGAGATCCCCGACAAACGGCGGCCTTACCGATGAGGGTCCTAAGGTAGCGGAATACCCTGGCCGTTAAATGCGGTCTTGCATGAATGATGTAACGATACAACAGCTGTCTCGATGATTGGCTCAGTGAAATTGGAATAGCAGTGCAGATACTGTTTACCTCTAGATAGACGAGAGTGCGACTAGTAAGTGCGTAATAATAATATGGTGTAAAACCATCTTACAATCCATTGTTTGAGCTAATACAGTATACAATTAAAGTAATTTTTTTGTATAAAGCCTGTATTAATTCTTAATTATTAAGAATTAAAGCTAGATTACTATGAATAAATTATTTGAATCCATGGTTAAAGCGTAATCTAGAAAATATATATATATATATATTTTTTGTTGATTGTTTAAAAAGTTTCTCGTCTTTTTATTAATGGATCTTATATCAACATACGTGTAGTGGAATTCTAAGGTAATCAAAATTGTATTATTATGTAAACTAGATAAACCCAATAATATCCTATATAGGAAGTTTAATTGAAAAATTAAATAAATATTAGTGGGTATAGGATATTCTAAAAAGCAAATGTCTTATATTAATAATAAGAATAAATTATTCGAAAGAATGCTGACTTAGAATTAGAATTTAACATTATATATTGTATAATAATAGAGAATTGGCTGAGTGGTTTATAGCGATAAGCTTGAAACTTATTTGATTCAAAAAATCACATCCGTTCAAATCGGATATTCTCTGGTTTTAATTATATATATAATTATTAAATTCTTGAGCCGTATGCGATGAAAGTTGCATGTACGGTTCTTGAAGGGGGAAATTTTAGTAATAAAATAACCTATCTTAACAGACCCTTTGCAGCTTTACTGTTACTACTTTAGAATTTAATATAAGAATTACAAGAGTATAAGGTAATTATTTCATAAAAATAATAACGATGTGACACCTTTATTTACTTTATTACATTCGGTTGATTAGAAGACAGTTTATGCGGGGCACAGATCCCAGAAAAAGTACCTGGGTATATCCAAAATTCTATTCGTGAATTTACATGTTATATGTAAATATGTAAAAAATTATATTTTTTTTGCATTTTCAATTTGTTATTTTTATTATTTATTCAGTTACTATTGTTTTAAATATATTTATAAATTTTATTTAAGTAAGATTTTAACTATAAGGTGAATAGTTGTATTATAAAATTTAAAATATTTTAAATTTTATATTTGTAGTTTTGGTACTATGATATTAAGTAATACTATAAAAGTTTAATGGCTAAATCTTGCTTTACTGTTAGACCTACAAGTCCATCAGTCGCGTAAGCGGGGCATAAGATCGCAAGATACTGAAAGGTAAGGTCTTGTATTTTTGAAAAAGTTACGCTAGGGATAGTTTGTTAGTCCCCCTGTATAAATAAATACAGGTAATAATATGGATAAATTTCAAAAAACACTATGTATACATAGATAATTTGAAGCGAAACTTATTAAAAATAAGAACGTTCAACGACTAGTTAAAATCCATCATATATGTATATATATATAATAATTATGTGTTAATGAAATAGTTTTAATAGAATTAAACATATAATAATACAATTAATTGAAATTATTATCTATAATAAAAAAATTTAATACAAATAAAAATTATACTTTTGACAATACAGATAGTTTAAAACGTTTTACTTCTTCCACTAGATATTGAGATAGTAGTATTTTTACGTATGGTATTAATACTTTATCTTTTATACCTAATAGTAGTAAACTTGCAATTAAATTTATTAGAAATTATTTTTATTTATATAATAAAAAAATTGAACAAAATATAAGAAGAAAAAAAACGTTTAATAGACGAAGAAGATTATCTACTAATAGAATTTTTCTAAGTAAAGGTGAATTTAAACATACAAATAATAAAGTAATAATTACTTTATATATTTATAATAGACAAAAAAATAATTATTTACAAAAAATAAAAAGAAGATTTGTAATTAAATCTTTAATAAATATACTTAGTTTAAAAAATAATGCATATAAATCATCATTAAACATAAAAAATATATTATCTAATAAATTAATTTTATTAAAAAAATTGAAAAAAATAATCTTTTTAATGACTTTTTAATAAATTTTTTATAAAACTGATTAACATATTTAGATATAACTTTATATTTATTAATTTTTCTTTTTTGGTGTAAATCTTTTAATATTTTTGCTACTTTAGGTTTAAAAATATTAGCATCTATTAAAATTAAATTACTATTTATACTTATTTTTTTCAATTTTTTTAATAAAATTAATTTATTAGATAATATATTTTTTATGTTTAATGATGATTTATATGCATTATTTTTTAAACTAAGTATATTTATTAAAGATTTAATTACAAATCTTCTTTTTATTTTTTGTAAATAATTATTTTTTTGTCTATTATAAATATATAAAGTAATTATTACTTTATTATTTGTATGTTTAAATTCACCTTTACTTAGAAAAATTCTATTAGTAGATAATCTTCTTCGTCTATTAAACGTTTTTTTTCTTCTTATATTTTGTTCAATTTTTTTATTATATAAATAAAAATAATTTCTAATAAATTTAATTGCAAGTTTACTACTATTAGGTATAAAAGATAAAGTATTAATACCATACGTAAAAATACTACTATCTCAATATCTAGTGGAAGAAGTAAAACGTTTTAAACTATCTGTATTGTCAAAAGTATAATTTTTATTTGTATTAAATTTTTTTATTATAGATAATAATTTCAATTAATTGTATTATTATATGTTTAATTCTATTAAAACTATTTCATTAACACATAATTATTATATATATATACATATATGATGGATTTTAACTAGTCGTTGAACGTTCTTATTTTTAATAAGTTTCGCTTCAAATTATCTATGTATACATAGTGTTTTTTGAAATTTATCCATATTATTACCTGTATTTATTTATACAGGGGGACTAACAAACTATCCCTAGCGTAACTTTTTCAAAAATACAAGACCTTACCTTTCAGTATCTTGCGATCTTATGCCCCGCTTACGCGACTGATGGACTTGTAGGTCTAACAGTAAAGCAAGATTTAGCCATTAAACTTTTATAGTATTACTTAATATCATAGTACCAAAACTACAAATATAAAATTTAAAATATTTTAAATTTTATAATACAACTATTCACCTTATAGTTAAAATCTTACTTAAATAAAATTTATAAATATATTTAAAACAATAGTAACTGAATAAATAATAAAAATAACAAATTGAAAATGCAAAAAAAATATAATTTTTTACATATTTACATATAACATGTAAATTCACGAATAGAATTTTGGATATACCCAGGTACTTTTTCTGGGATCTGTGCCCCGCATAAACTGTCTTCTAATCAACCGAATGTAATAAAGTAAATAAAGGTGTCACATCGTTATTATTTTTATGAAATAATTACCTTATACTCTTGTAATTCTTATATTAAATTCTAAAGTAGTAACAGTAAAGCTGCAAAGGGTCTGTTAAGATAGGTTATTTTATTACTAAAATTTCCCCCTTCAAGAACCGTACATGCAACTTTCATCGCATACGGCTCAAGAATTTAATAATTATATATATAATTAAAACCAGAGAATATCCGATTTGAACGGATGTGATTTTTTGAATCAAATAAGTTTCAAGCTTATCGCTATAAACCACTCAGCCAATTCTCTATTATTATACAATATATAATGTTAAATTCTAATTCTAAGTCAGCATTCTTTCGAATAATTTATTCTTATTATTAATATAAGACATTTGCTTTTTAGAATATCCTATACCCACTAATATTTATTTAATTTTTCAATTAAACTTCCTATATAGGATATTATTGGGTTTATCTAGTTTACATAATAATACAATTTTGATTACCTTAGAATTCCACTACACGTATGTTGATATAAGATCCATTAATAAAAAGACGAGAAACTTTTTAAACAATCAACAAAAAATATATATATATATATATTTTCTAGATTACGCTTTAACCATGGATTCAAATAATTTATTCATAGTAATCTAGCTTTAATTCTTAATAATTAAGAATTAATACAGGCTTTATACAAAAAAATTACTTTAATTGTATACTGTATTAGCTCAAACAATGGATTGTAAGATGGTTTTACACCATATTATTATTACGCACTTACTAGTCGCACTCTCGTCTATCTAGAGGTAAACAGTATCTGCACTGCTATTCCAATTTCACTGAGCCAATCATCGAGACAGCTGTTGTATCGTTACATCATTCATGCAAGACCGCATTTAACGGCCAGGGTATTCCGCTACCTTAGGACCCTCATCGGTAAGGCCGCCGTTTGTCGGGGATCTCTTCAAAACCTAGCTTTTTAATTCTAAGTAAGTCCGTCACCCATCCGACACTGGGCAGACATCACACTCAATATTTCGATATCTATCTTAGCAGAGTGCTCTGTTTTAAATAAACAGTCGTACAACACTATTATGTGCCTCCTATTTTTTTAGCTTCCATACCTATAATATTAATATTATAATGGCTATTAACAAAAATGGCTCACCTTATCCCGAAGTTACGCGAGTCATTTTGCCGAGTTCCTTAATGATTGATTACTCAAACGCCTTCGTATTCTCTACTAGCTTACTTGTGTTAGTTTCTAGGTACGGTTATCTTTAACACCCATATGTGGGGATTTTTATGATACTTAAACCTTTTTGTTTTCCTGAACTAATTTAACTTTGATTAGTTAAAAAAAGGGGTTTTCATCATTAAAATTAAATAGGAAGTTTTAATTCTATTTAATTTTTAAATTTAGAAGCCGATTTAATTCAATATACCATAAGCTTAAGGCGAAATTATCTTTTTCGTTACTCATGTCAGCATTATCTCATAAAAAATAAAAAAATTTTTAAAATAAAAAAATTAGTCATATATTTATTGTTCCGCTACCCCATAAAAATTATAAATATAAAAATTTATGGACAAGGTTTCGGTATATTATTTAGATCCGTTATATTTTCGGTGTAATCTTCTTAAAAAATCAATGCTCTGTTACGAGATCATTAAAACGTGGCCGCTTCCAAGCCTATTAATTGATCGTATCAAAAGACACATCCTTAATTTCACTCAATAATAATTTTGGAACCTTATTAACTCTTGTTCTGGGCTGTTTCCCTTTTGACATACAACCTTATCGTACTATGTCCGATATTTTAACATTCATCTCAGCCCTTCCGAGTGCAAATACTCTCCGATAAAATCTTTACGATCCCCCGATATATACAAATATATAAAAATTTTATAAATTTTTTGACCGAGATCACAGTTCTGTACCTGCCGAGATGTTGTTTAAATTACCTACTTATATAGGTTTCGCGGAAAACCAGCTCAACTAGTCAGTTTTGTCTTTCACTAACTTACCGTTATTCTTCGGATATCTTTACAACGATAACCCGTTCGGACTTTTATAATCCTGATAACAGTAAGATCACTAGTCTTCGGGTCTAATTTTAAATGCTATATCATTTTTTCATAATCGATTTCTCTATAGAATGCTGAGATAGTATACTCAACCTATCTTTGCATCTAAAATTAACTTGCTGACCCATTATGCAAAAGGTACGCTCTTGTTATTAATTAAAATTATTCTCGAGCTGCTTATAAAACTACTACTAAATAAAATTCCCTCACGGTACTGTTCACTATTGCGTATAATACCATATTTAGCCTTAGAGGAAGGTTCCCCTATATTCAAACAGATAATCCATTTTACTTATTTGCTTATTAATACTAAAATTAATAGATAGGCTTATTCTATTTTCCTTCCCATTGTACATAGAATCTCGTTTGATTTATTTTCCTAAGATTATTCAGATTTTTCCTTTCATCTTGTTTATATAAAATATTTTTATTAATTTGGCTTATAGCTTATTTTTTACTCATAATAATTTCTTTTTATACTAATTATTAATTTTTTATACTAGATATAAAATATCTTTTCACAAATTAGTATGATATTTTTATTATTTTTTAATAATAAATCGGTATAAATTACAATTAAGATTTTAAAAAAGATGTAGATTTTCAATCTTTAATTTGAATATTATTTACTTGTCTACTATCTATTTTCAATGCATTTTTTCCTAATTCAAATACAAAACCTAGAGTTAAGATGAAAAAAAATACTAGCATAATAATTAAACCATATATACTATTAGTATAGGCACTAACAATATAAGGATATACTAACAATATTTCTAAATCAAACAATAAAAATAAAAGTGCGAATATAAAAAACGAAATACTAAACTGGGTTCTATTTTGACCTAAAAATGAATGAAATCCACACTCAAAAGCACTGTTTTTTTCTTGATAGGGATTATGTGGTGATAGTATAATATTTATACTTAATAATATTAACGCTAATATAGGTATAAAGAAAAAAAAAAAAGTTAAACTTGTCATAAAAAATTTTATTTAAATAATTTATGTATAAAATGTTGTAAATTACTATAATTTAGTATATAAATATAAAGCTTTATATTTATAGGGCTTAATGATTCATCAACGACTCGAACGTTGGACTTATTTTTATCAAAAATATGCTTTACCTAACTAAGCTAAGGAACCTAAACAAGAGCATTCAGACTTGAACTGAAAACAGGAAGTTTGAAGCTTCTTATTTTGCCTATTAAACTATACTCTTAATACGGAAAAGAGGTGATTTGAACACCTATATGTAAAACACAATATTTAGCAAATACCTTACCTTACCTATGGCGACTTTTCCTAAAAATACGAATTAGGCCGGTCTCGATCCGGCATTTCTCTCCTCGACAAGGAAATGGTTTACCAATTAACTAATACTAATTCTCTGCGGCTAGCCATACTCGAAATGACACAATTCGTTTGGAAGACGAAAGGTCTACCATTAACCTATAGCCACTGTTATTAAATATTCGGAGCACTATGGTTCGAACATAGAAAATCCTCAACCCAAATGAAGCGCCTAACCAACCTGGCTCTACTCCGTTTACCAGAAGAGAAATTTGAATTCTCATTATTAATGCATGAAATTAAAGTTCTAACCAATTAAACTATCCTGGCTTACGCCTTCTTATTTAAGATTTGAACTTAAATCTAGATATTAGAAGTATCACGCTCTACCATTGAGCTAATAAGAACTTAGGAGAGAAGAGACTCGAACTCTTAAAAGCACAGTACTATTGAGTTTACAGCTCAACCCTTCTTACCAATAAAGGAACTCTCCTTATAATAAGGCCTAAAGGATTCGATCCTTTATTATAGCGATTAAAAGTCGCATGTTTTACCTATTAAACTAAAGCCTCTGTTTTTATTAAATTTTAATAATAAATTTATTAATATTTTTGTTTAACAGTTATGATTATCGAACCTACCATAGCTAATAATAAAATTATTGATGTTATTATTAATCATATAGAATAATTAGTGTACATTATATTACCTATACTTGTAATATCTAATATATCCACAATTTTATTATCTCAACTAAATGAAGATACATAATATATAAGTTTTTCTAAAAAACTTATATTTGTACTACCATAAAATGATAAATTATTATAAGGTATAAATAATGCTAATATAACTAATAATGACAATGGAATATTATTTAAAGTATTACTTATAAGTTCTGAAAATCTAATATTAATAAGCATTAATATAAATAGAAATAATATTGAAACAGCCCCTACATACACTAAAAG
The DNA here is from genome assembly GCA_030068005.1 of Cladophialophora exuberans. Lineage (NCBI taxonomy): Eukaryota > Fungi > Ascomycota > Eurotiomycetes > Chaetothyriales > Herpotrichiellaceae > Cladophialophora > Cladophialophora exuberans. Next base: position 18,322 of record JANSVK010000226.1, on the reverse strand, counting down.
ATAAGATAAACCAATAAAAACTAAACCTAACAGTATTAAGTAACCAGCAATACTTGAGAATAGCATAATCAAATATATAACTGATACTATAGGATTTTTACTTATTATTGTTAGTATACCAAAAAACATACATAATATAAATATTAAATCTAAAAATGTAGAAAATAGGCCAAAATTTTGTGTAGACAAAAATGTCATGTTCATAACTGTATTTTATTTGATCTTGGATTAAGAAGAAAATATATGTTATATATACTTTATTTTTGCAATTATTACAATCTTTAAAAAGAATAATTAATAGATTGTAAATTAAAAAAAGAAAAAAAATTATTTAGGTAAATAATAGTGTAGACAAGTGTCTACTAAATATAATATTATATTTAAAATTTTAATGCTAATGTATCCCGTGCAATTTCCATTACACGAACCATATTTCGACTTAACACCAATAAGAGTCACACATACGAAAATTACAAAATTAAAAAAATTAAAACTTTTTAAATAAAAAAAAATTAATAAGCAACTAAACTTACTGCACATACTCCTTTCAGCGCCTGACGAGTGGTTAGTACCCATCTGAGATAAAATTCACCGTGACGTGGTGATTCACGATTACTAGTAATTCCATATTCATATAGTCGAATTTCAGACTATAATTCATAAATAGTTATATCCAATTTTTTGAGATTAGCTCCATCTTGCGATATTGCATCCCTTTGTAGAGGTATATGTGGCACGTCTATAGCCCACGCTATTTAGGCCATGATGACTTGTCTTGGTCCCTTTTATAATTTCCATTTATAGAATAATACTTTAAAAACAAATAAAGCCAGGGTTTTCGTTAATTAAAGGAATTAACCAAAGTCTCACGACATTAACTGAAGACAGCCGTGCAGCACTTGTATATACTTAATATTCAAGACGTGGTAAGGTTATTCGCGGATCATCGAATTAAATAACATACTTCACTACTGGTTTCAGAAACGGTCTAATGATTTCAATTTGTGCATTTCCGCCTTAGTCATGAGGTGGAATGCTTACACTTTCATTTATAAGCTAAAAAAAATTAGCCTATGGCACTCATAATTTTCTCCTAGGACTACTAGGGTATCGAATCCTTCTCGCTCCCCTAGGCTTCGTCCCTCAACGTCAGTTTTTACTTAGAATAAAGCCTTCGCTGTTACCCGTCCTACCAGTATTATAGAATTCCGTCTCTCCTCTGGCAATTCGTATATTCCCACATAAAACTCTAGAAAACTAGTCCCTATTAAGGCTTGGTAATCAGTCTAGGTACCCTTTAAACCGAATAAAGATGAATAACACTTGTCTTCTACGTGTTACCGCGACTGCTGGCACGTAATTTGGTCAAGACTTATAGATAAAAAATCGTCAATCTCTTTATTTTATCTAGAACTTTATATGACTTTCATTTTCCATTCTTCCAAGTTGCTGGTTCAGTCTTTCGACTATTGACCAATATTCCCCACTGCTGTACAATTCTGTCCTGGGCTTTTTTCATACCCAGTGTGATCGATCGACCTCTCAGTCTCGACTGCCGGATTAAGAGCTAGATTTTTTCTAATACTCATCCAGAATATCTATTAACATCTTAAAGCGATATTTTATTTATCTTTTTTTTATAAGGGATCTTTTTTCCTCCTTACTTTAAGGTAGTTATAAGATAATTTACTCACCTGTACACCACTTCTTAATTAATTAATAACTAAATATTAATTAAATTAGACGTTCGATTAGCATGTGTCAAGCATTTGGATAGCGTTCATTCAGAGCCATCATCAAACTCAAATTTATTATTATTAGATTTATAATATCTTTCTATAAAATTTATTCAAGCTAGCTCTTGTTTATTTATACATATACTTAATACGGCTAAACATATGTGTTTTTTTCCTTTTCTTACTTTCCACTTTTAACAACAAAAATTTTTACTTTTATTATTTCTATTTTAATTTATATTTAGTTAGCTCTAACTTTACTATCCCATTTATTAAATGGTAATGTATTTTTTATTTTTTCTAATGTAATTCTAAGCTATCTTTAATATAAGATGAAGATAACACTACAAATACCTGTGCTTGTATAAATGCTATTCCTATTTCTAACCCTGAGAAAGCTAATATAAATAATAATGGTACTAAACCTAAGAAAAAATATATTATTCCTGATTTCATTATTTTATATGTAAATCCTGCTAATATATTAAGAAGCATATGACCACTTAATATATTGGCTCCTAGTCTTAAACCTAATGATACTGGTCTAGATAAATATGAGATAAATTCTATTAATACTAATAAAGGTAGTAAACCTAATGGGCAACCGGATGGTACAAATAATGAAAAAAATTTTAGAGAATGTATTTGAAAACCTAATATAGTAGCACCTAACACTATTGTAAAACTTATTGAAAAAGTTAATATAAAATGTGCTGTTGCTGCAAAACTATATGGTATTAACCCAATTAAATTATTTACCAATATAAACACAAATAAACTTGTTATTAATGGAAAAAAGATTTGTCCTTTTTTTGCATTGATTTGATTTATTACTATGCTATATGTTGTAGCATATATTGATTCTAAGAATATACTTCAATTATTTGGTGTTACTTTTTCAAAATTCGTTGCTAAAGTATATATCATAAATATTATGATTGTAGTTACGATCAGATATAACCCAATGTTTGTCATAGATATTTGTATATTTTCAAGAAAACTTACTTTTAGAGATAATAAATCTCTGATAGTGAACTGATCTAAGGGGCTTTTAGCTAAATAGGTCATATTTTAATTATATATTTTTATTATTGTGTATCAAAAAAGTTCTTGATTTAAATAGTCTAACAAATCTTGGTAAAATGTATTTAGTAAAAATATAAATTATTATTATTAATAATAAAAAATTATAAATTACTTGGTTTACGAAAAAGAATGGTACTAGTTGTGGCATTAAATTAAAAAAAAAATAAGTGTGTATTTGCTTATTATACTTTATATCTTGAAAATTTTATTTTTTATATTGTCTAAAATTTTTAGACAATATACAAGTATTTGAATTTTAGTATATTGTATCAAACAATGTTGTTTGATGACCTAATAATTACAACTAACATATGTTATTAGTCTTACATTTTATACATAGCTTATATTATATCTTTAAAAAACTTTCTTATAACAATAGTCTTAAAAATTTATCTTCTAAAAATTATCAACATTTTTGATTATCTTAATTGTAAAATAATTATATCTATATAAGTATGTAACTAATTTATCGCGTATAAGTATGTAACTTATTTATCGCGTATAAGTACAGATCGTGCAATATAATATATTAAACTTATATAACAGTTATAGTATATTTTTTTAGCTATATTTCTAGTTCAAATTTATTTTTATGAACCTCAATAATAAACTGATATATATAAGAATAATCATACTACATCTACAAAATGTCAGTATAATATAGCTGATTCAAAACCTAAATGATGATTTTCTGTTAAATGATAGGCTAACATTCGTCAAAAACCTACGGCTAAAAACGCTGTACCTATTATAACATGTAAACCATGAAATCCTGTACCAAAATAAAAACAAGATGAATATGTACCATCTGATATAGTGAAAGATGAGACTGTATATTCAATACCTTGTAAAACAGTAAATATTACTGCTAATATGATAGTATATATTCCACCATATAAAGCTCCACTTCTATTACCTTGTATTAAAGAATGATGTGAATATGTTATTGTAACACCAGAAGATAGTAAAATTACAGTATTTAATAAAGGTAATTCAAAAGGATTAATAGAATTTATACCTAAAGGTGGTCATTTTGCACCTAGTTCTATAGTGGGTGATAAGGCACTATGAAAAAATGCTCAGAAGATGGCTAAGAAAAAAAGTGCTTCAGATGCTATAAATAACGCTACACCCATATTTAATCCTTTTTGTACAGCTAGAGTATGATTACCTAAGTACGTTCCTTCTGATATAACATCTCTAAATCATAAAGACATTGATAATATTAAAGCTATTAATGCAAAAGCTACATTATTAAGTCCCATCTCAAAGTTTTGAAAGGCTAATACAGCACTTAATGTTAAGGCTAGACATGACATACTAGTATTTAATGGTCATGGGCTTGGTGATACTAAATGATAAGGATGAGCCTGAAAATTACTACGAGCTATATAAGTCAAAAATATTTAAAAATTTTCCCTTTTTTAAATACTTGTACTATAAGTTAATATAGATAATAAATTACATAAATTTATTATTTCATTGGGCATAAATATGAAATTTATTATACTTAAATTTATAATGCTTAATGTTATTGAATATATATTAGATAAAGAAATATCAGAATACGTGGTTACTTTGTTGTAATCTGAATTATCAAAATAGATAGTTTTAATAATAGTTAAGTAATATACAGCACCTATAACACTAGTAATAACACCAACTAAAACTAATATTATTTTATTGTTATCCAATGCTGTAGTTAAAACCATCTGTTTTCCAAAAAATCCTAATAAAGGAGGTAAACCTACAAAAGAAAACATTGTTATAACTAAACATAGAGCCAAAATAGGATTAATAGAAAAATAACCCTTTAATTGGCTAATTAGTTGTATAGGACTATTATTTTTTTCTTGTAAATTATTATATTCAGGTATATTTGTATAATATAAATATAAACTATAACCAATAGCAATCAATATTATAAAAGCATTTAAATTTGTTATTATATACTGAATTATATAAAATATATATGCTTGATATGAATCTATATTATGTGCTATTAAAGCTAAAAGTATAAAACCTACGTGCGAAATTGTACTATACGCTAATAGTCTTTTTATTCTTGTTTGTGTTAAACCTAATATTGTTCCTATTATTAATGATAGAAAACAACTTATTGATAAACTTGTAGTTCAAGAATAATATTGTATACTAGATTGTAACAAACAACTTGTATATTGCACTAACTCTAAAAACAGTACTAATATAGCTATTTTACCTAAAATGGCTATAAAGGTTGTTACTATTGTTGGTACCCCATCATATACATCGGGTGATCATCAATGAAATGGTGCTGCTCCTATTTTAAATAAGAATCCTACAGATATTAACAATAAGCTATAAAAAATATAATTGTGCATATATCATATTGAATAATTAACGTATGTTTCTGAATCGGAAATAATGGAATATATTCCATCTAAATTAGTCAAGCCAGAATTAGCATAGATTAAACCTATACCTAATAAAATAAAACACGATGATAAACCACCTAACAAAAAATATGTTAAGGCTGATCCTGTAGAAGATTCTGAATTTCTATGCATAGAAGATATTATATATAAACTAAAGCTTTGTAATTCTATACATAGATATATAGATCCTAGATCTCCGCTAGCTAATAATAATGTTGCTCCACTTATAACAAATATAATAATTAGAGCATATTCAACTAATGTAAATTGTTCTGATACTTTATTTATTATATTTGTATATTGTTTTACTTTTTTAAAGAGTATATCTATTTTTGTATTTGAGTCACCTATATATTTTTTTCTAGAATAAAATCCTGTCATTAATAAAATTATACTACATATTATTAATATATATATTTGAAATATCTGTGTTATAGCTGTTATATTAAATAATCCTCCATATAAACTTATTCCTCTTTCAATATAAGTTATATATAGTGTTGTGTATGATGATATTAGACTATAAAAAACTATTATAATACCAATACGACTGTATAATATTGATGTATCCGGTCTGTTGCTTAAACCATTTGAAAAAAGTAATAATAAAAGAAACGTTAATATCATATGTTTATCAATATATATTTATTCATTAGTAAGGATTTTTTAAGAAATTGTTATTTTTTTATCATTTTTTTATTTCAAGATTTAATAATATTTTTTATGCCTATTTTTATTGGTGTACTTTGTAAAGGTAAGCTTAGAAAAGCTTGTGGTTTAGGCAGCTGTATAAATATTTTTCTAGAAAAATAAAAAACACTACAAGCTATATTTTTAAAGGTGTTTTTATTTTCTTTATATGGCCAGCAAAAAATATTCTGTTAAATGTAAATATAGTATAAGCAGCAGAGAAAAAAATATATTTATATTAAGTAAAAATTATTTGGTATTATAGACATATTATATACCACGCAAGGTAATAGTATAATTAAAGCTATTATGATTGGTAATAAAATAGTTCAACAATAAGACATTAATTGATCAAAACGAATTCTAGGAAATGATGCTCTTACTCATATAAATACAAATATAAGAATGCAAGATTTTAATCCTAAAGATAAACTATAAACTAGACCATGTAACATAACAATAAATATATTTAAATTAATATCAGCAAAACATAATTCAATATTCAAATAATGCATTATGTTTAATAAATAATCAAATGAAAAAATTGTTAAATAACCACCTAGAAATAAGATACAAGTAAATATACAAATCAATACTATACTTGCGTATTCTGCTAGGAAAAAAAAAACAAATATTGCAGCAGAATGTTCTGTCATAAAACCTGAAACTAATTCTGATTCCGCCTCTGCCAGATCAAAAGGTGCTCTATTTGTTTCAGCTATACAACCTATAAAAAATATCATAAATATTGGAAGTAAAGGTAAAAAAAATAATACCACTTTTTGTGATTCAATATTTACGGTTAAATTTAAGCTACCTGTTAACAAAACTACTAATAATATAGCAGAACTAAGTATTAATTCATAACTTATTAATTGAGCTGTACTTCTTAATGAACCTAAAAAAGCATATTTAGAGTTGGCGGATCAACCAGCTAATAATATACCATATGTAGATAAGGATGATACTGCTAACATATATAAAATACCTAAACCTAGATCTCCTATAGATAAACCAGGCCCATAAGGTATAACAGCATAACCTAATAATGAAAATATTAAAGTTATTATTGGACCTAGAAAAAATAATATTAAATTAGCCTGAGTAGGTCCAATATATTCTTTTAATAATAATTTTAATGCATCAGCAAATGCTTGTAATAAACCATAATATCCTACTATATTTGGACCTAATCTACGTTGCATACTGGCCATTGTTTTTCTTTCAGCTACAGTGGTAAAAGCTACTACTAATAAAGCTGGTACTATTACTAATATAACTTCTATAATGGATATATATATACTCATTTTTTTTTTATTTATTTATATTCATATAACCTATATTAATACTCTATTATATATATATGAATAATTTTTAATTATTTATTTATAACTAAAATATTTTTGACTTGCTAAATAACCTTTGTAAAATTATTAATTTTTAACCTTCTATTTGATCATATAATCAATATAAAAATTTAGGTAAAGATGTAGCTTGTATTGCTATTGGCATAGAACTATGTAATATACCACATATCTCTGAACATTGACCATAAAAAGTACCTTCTCTATTAAGATAAACTGATGATTGATTTAATCTACCTGGATATGCATCACATTTTATACCTAAAGAAGGACAGGCATATGAATGAATAACATCAGCACCTCCTACTACAAATCTTGTATGAGTTAAATCAGGTATTATTACTCTATTATCTACTTCTAATAATCTTAATTGACCCAATTCTAAATCGCTTTCAGGTATAATGTATGAATCATATTCTACTGTTTCTTCATCAGTATTTATAAAATCGGGATATTGGTAACTTCAATATCACTGATGACCTTCTCCATATATAACTAAAGCCGGATCAATAACTTCATCCATTAAATATAATAATTTGAACGATGGAAATGCAATTAATATTAATATTAATGCAGGACTTATTGTTCAAATTAATTCAACTAATGTACCATGATTTACATATTTATTAGATATTTTTTTATTTTTAAAGTTTATTATAATTGACACCATCATTCAACTTACGGCAAATAATATTATAGCTAAAAAAAACATAATATTATTATGTAATTCTTCTAATCCTTCCATTTGTGGTGTAGCATTATCTTGAAAAAAGGTACCTCAAGGTTCAGGTGCATCATTTTTTATGTAAAAATTTCCTATTTCGATTTCGGGTTTGTTTATATAGACAGTTTTATATACGATTATATTATATATATATATATATTTTATCAGCATAGATCTTTTAGTAAATGATAGTAAACAAAAAGTTTATTTATAATTAATATAGTATAACAAGTTATATGTATAATAATGTAGAGAATCTAAAATAATGGATGGATATATACCAAGTAAAATAGTAAATATAACTAAAATAATTAACATGAAAAATTCTCTTTTATTAATATCTGGTATATATTCTAGTCAATATTTAAAGTAGTAATGGCCAGCAAAAAATATTCTGTTAAATGTAAATATAGTATAAGCAGCAGAAAAAATAATAGATGTTGAGGCTAAAATACCTGCAAGTGTTAATCTTTCAAAAACACCGTATAAACACAAAAATTCACCTATAAAATTTAATGTAAGAGGTGCTCCACAATTACCTAAAGATAACATAAAAAATAATATAGATAAAATAGGCATTGCTTGAGTTATACCTCTATAATAAGTAATAAGTCTAGTACCAGATCTATCATATAATATACCACCTGCTGTAATAAATAAACCAGAAGATACAAAACCATGAGCTAAACCTAAACTAATACCTCCTTCTATACCTTCAATTGTATTACTAAATACACCTGATAAATAAACAGCTGCATGAGAAACAGATGAGTATGCTATTAGTTCTTTAATATCTATAGTTCTAAGTGTACTTAAACTAGCATATATTATAGTTAATATACCTATAAGAAAAATAATATAAGTATAATATAAGAAAGCTTTTGGTACCAATGGTAGCATTAATCTAAAAATACCATATAAACTTAATTTTAAAACTATCGCTGCTAGTATTATACTTCCAGATAACGGAGATTCAACGTGAGCTTTTAACAATCAACTATTTAAGTATATAGTTGGTGTTTTTACCGCAAAAGCTATAAATATACCTATAAACATAAATACTTGTGTAATATATAAGAAATTTGTTTTTGATAGTACATTAATATCTGTACAACCTATTAAAGACTGCATACTTATAATAGATAATAACATAAATAACGAACCAAGAAATGTATATAGAAAAAAATAGAAACTTGCTCTTATTTTAGAATTTGAACCAAATAGACCTATTAATATAAATAATGGTGCTAATATACTTTCAAAAAATATGTAAAACATTAATATATCTAGTACTAAGAAAATTAATAATAGTAATGCTTCTAATAAAAGTATTATTATTAAAAAATAACTTATTTTACTATCTATAGATTTTCAATTAGATATTATTGCTATTGGCATAATTAAAGTAGTTAATAATATAAAATATATAGATAATCCATCTATTCCTAAATAAAAATCATAGTAACCTATTTTATATTGTTCTTGTACAAATTGAAAGTGTTTACCACTATTATTAAATAATAACCATAATACTATTGATAGTATTAATTCCGTTATTGTAATAATTAAAGCTATTTTTTTTACCGTTTCTATTTTTTTTACATCCTTTGTTTCTTTTTTTTCACCCATCTCATATGAACTGTATAAAGAGATTATTAATAACCCTAATAAAGGTATTAGTATTAATAATGATAACATTAATTATTATAATTTTTTTACTTACTACATATATGTTACAAAAACTAAAAGTCAAGTACAAAACTAAAAATACAATATAAAGAATTAAACAAAAATATAGTTATAAAGATTTTTTTTATTAAACATATTTTCAAAAAGATTTATATAAGAATATGGTAGAATTGAACTACTTCTTATTGATCTGCAATCATAAGGCAAACCATTTGCAACATATTCCTTTTTTTTTATTAAATGAATACAAATAAAACTGTTTTACTATATATAGTAGAAAAATTTTTTACTAAAAGTGTAACAAATATAAGATAATTGTTAAATAAATTAGCATTAAAGTAAAAAAAAATCCTGATCTATTATAGTCACTTATAAAACCAAATAAATTAATTAAATAATCGTTGGTTATTTTTTATTTCTCACTACAATTGAATAATCGGTTTTATTTTCTAATGTAGGGTTATTAATATCTATAACTGCGAATATTATTATAATAAATAATAATGAATCTTGATTATTATTAGTTAAGTATAATATAGATATATAAAAGATAAGACCAACCAATATATATAAAGCGTATGATGTAACTACACCTGTACTTAATTTATTAATAGAATGACTTATATTTGTTACACTTTTTTCTAAACCAAAAGGTCCAAATTTTTCTACGGATCCTTTATCCATTACTTTTGTAGTTTGAGCACCTAGATGTAAAATTAATTCTGAAATATATTTATTATAAAACATTTCTACCAAAAATCGTTGATTAAAGAAACTAAATATGTTAAAACCTATGTATGATAATTTAAATCTTATAAGCAATTTAGGATAAAATTCAGTAAATGTTATAGAGACTATACTTAGAATAATAGTAAAAAATAAAGGCAATAACTTAAATAGAATAGGAACAGCAAATTCTGTATTTAACATAATTTCATTATTAGGATGTATAAATAAACCGTTATCAGAAAAAAAGTCAGAACCTAAACCTATAAAGATATCTTTAGTTATATAACCGTAAAATATAGAAAATACAGCTAATATAATTAGAGGTAAACTCATATATACGTCACCTTCATGAGCTGCCTTAGCTTGTTTATAGTTAATAATAGGCCCATTAGGATTACTTAAAAAAGTTAAGTATAAAACTTTAACTGAATAAAGTGTGGTAAACATTGCACCTATGGTAGAAATATAGTATACTGTTATACTAGATAAATAAAATTTACCAAATGCTGATTCAATTATGAAATCTTTAGAATAAAAACCAGTCATAAAAGGGAAAGCCACCAAGCTAAGAGAAGCTATTAACATAACTGAATATGTAAGAGGTAAATAAGATATTAAACCTCCATATTTTCTAAAGTCTTGGTTGTCAGCAACTGCGTGTATTACTGCACCTGCACCTAAAAATAACAGTCCTTTATAAAAAGCGTGATTCACTAAATGAAATAAAGCTATATTATATGAAGATAAACCAACTGCTATAACCATCATACCTAATTGACTCATAGTAGAATAAGCTATAACTTTTTTTATATCTTGTTGAAATAAACCTATTAGAGAACTGAAAACTGTTGTTATAGCACCTAGTCATAAACATAATAATAATACTAAAGAGCTATATTCTATTAAGGGTGATACTCTTATTAACAAATATACACCCGCTGTAACCATAGTCGCTGCATGTATTAAAGCAGAAACAGGAGTAGGTCCTTCCATAGCCATAGGTAATCATACGTGTAAACCAACCTGAGAACTTTTAGCCATAGCACCTATCAATAAACATATACCGATAATAATAATAACATTTTCACTATAATAAGGTGCTAATGAAAATACTGTATTATAATCTAAATTACCATATGATCGTAATATAGCAAACATACCTATAGTTAAAAAACAATCACCAACTCTATTAGTCAAAAACGCTGAAATAGAACTTTGATTTGCAGCTATTCTTGTGAATCAAAAGCTTACTAATAAATATGAACATACCCCCACACCTTCTCACCCAACAAACATTAATAAAAAATTATCTGCAGTGACTAATATAATCATCATAAAAGTAAATAAACTTAGATAGCTAAAAAACCTTTGATTATGCGGATCATGGCTCATATATCCTATTGAATATATATGTACTAAGGAGGATACCATTAATACTGGTATTAACATTGATACTGTTAAACTATCAAAATTAAAACTTCATTTTATATTTAATGATTCTATGTCTATTCATCTAAATAGTTCTATTTTTACTGTCATTTGATTTATACCTACTTCTAAAAAGGTAATTATTGCTAATATTGTTGTTATTATTACACAAGTACATGATATTATTTGTGCTCCGCTAACACCGATTTTTCTTCCAAAAAAACCGGATGCGATAGAACCTAATATTGGTAAAAATATTAAAGCTAGATACATTATTTATATTCTATTGCTATACTTCCTCTCAATCTATAATATGCTACTAGTATACCTAGCCCTATAGCTGATTCTGCACCGGCTATAGCTATTATATATATAGAAAAAGTTTGACCTAATATATCATCAAAGCTTAATGAACTTACCAATATTAAAAAAGTAATGGATAATAACATTACCTCTATCGATATAAGCATTAATATTATATTTTTTTTATTTAACACGAAACCTAATATTCCTATCATAAATAAAATTAGTGAAAAACTCATTTAATACATACGATGGTTTTATGTATTAGTACTATGTAAAAAAAATTTTTTATCCATATTATATATTTTTTCATTATAAAGAATTAAACATAATTACAAATATAATTATGACATATAGCATCTTACCACAAAAAGATTTATATAAGAATATGGTAGAATTGAACTACTTCTTATTGATCTGCAATCATAAGGCAAACCATTTGCAACATATTCCTTTTTTTTATTAAATAAAGGCAAATCTGTTTAATTATCTGATAAAGCTAAGGCCATTAAAGTATTTTCTAATAATGTAACAAAAGGAACTATAATTAAAAAGTGAGCAAAATAATAAACAGTGGCAAATTGTCCTAATTCTATAAATGGAGACTCAACATGTTTTGCACCTAATTGCATTAATATTAAAAAATTTGCTACAAATATAAAAAATGCTATTTTACTTAAAGGTCTAAATTGATTACCTCTTAATTTAGATAAATCAGTAAAAGGCATAATTAATAAAGCTAATATAGCAGCAAACATAGCAATAACACCTAAAAGTTTATTAGGTATAGATCTTAATATTGCATAAAATGGTAAAAGATACCATTCTGGTACTATAGCAGGTGGAGTTTGCATAGGATTAGCCATAACATAATTTTCGCTATCTCCTAAAACATTAGGCATGAAAAACACAAAAACAGATAATAATATAATAAATAGGAATATAGTTATTAAATCTTTAAATATGTAATAAGGATGAAAAGGTAATCTATCATAATTACCTGATACACCTAAAGGATTACTTGAACCACTAGAATCGTGTAAAGCTATTAAATGCATTAAAGCTAAGGCAGCTAAAACAAATGGTAAAACAAAATGTAATGCAAAGAATCTATTTAATGTTGCATTATTAACTGAAAATCCACCTCAGATGAATTGTACGATATCTTGTCCTATTCAAGGTATAGCACTCATTAAATTAGTTATAACTGTTGCACCTCACAGAGACATTTGACCATAAGGTAAAACATAACCCAGAAAAGCTGTAGCCATCATTAATATAAATATTATTGTACCTATGACTCATACTAATGTTCTAGGTGCTTTGTATGATCCGTAGTATAAACCTCTACCTATATGTAAATATACTAGAAAAAAAAATGCTGAAGCAGTATTTGAATGTAAGTAACGAACTAATCATCCATTGTTTACATCTCTCATTATATGTTCTACTGAATCAAATGCTTCTGATATGTTAGGTGTATAATGCATACCTAGTGTAACACCAGTTATTATTTGTATTATTAGACAAAAAGCTAATAAAGATCCAAAATTTCATAAATAACTTATGTTAGATGGCTGCGGTGAGTCAATTACGTATGAATTTACCATTTTTAATAATGGATGACTTTTTAAGATTCTCATTTATTAATTGAAAAGATACATAGGTTAAACTTAAGTTAGATAAAAAAGTTTTTTTTTTTTTACGTTAAAGGATTTAATAATAAATATTATTTATTATTAAATTAGAAAATTTATCATAATATTATGATAAAATTATATTAAGCTACATATAATAATAAGAATGCCATCATTAATGCGAATAAACCTGTTGCTTCTGCAAAAGCAAAACCTAATATAGCATATGAAAATAATTGACCTCTCATAGATGGGTTTCGTGATACACCAATAATTAATGCACCAAATACTACACCTATACCTACACCTGCCCCGATTAAACCTGTAGTGGCAAGACCTGTTCCTATTATTTTAGCAGATTGTAACATGAATTATTTATATCTATAACACGGCTAATGTTTTTTAACTTTATATTTATTTTTCATGAAGAAATAAAATTTAATAATATAACAAATACAAAACTGTATTAAAAAATGTTAATAGAGCTTTGTAAAGGTAAACTTACAAAAGCATGAGGTTTAGGTGGACTGTCTAAAGATCATTCTAAAGAATTATAATTTCTATTAAATAAAGTTTGAAATAAATCAAAATAAAACTCAGGTACCATTCAAGGGTATCTTGTCGTAACATCACCTTCAACTAATTGTACATAAATTATATGTAAAAACAATACAGTAGCGATAACACTAATTATAGAACCAAAACTACTTATTAAATTTCATCCAGTAAAAGCATCAGGATAATCACTTATTCTTCTTGGCATACCTTGTAAACCTAAAAAATGTTGTGGAAAGAATGTTACATTAACACCTATAAATAAGATAAAAAAATGTACTTTTCCTAATAATAAGTTATAGTTTAAACCTGTTATTTTAGGTATTCAGTAATATCATGCACTAAATAAAGCAAATACTGCACCTAATGATAAAACATAATGAAAATGTGCCACAACATAATAAGTATCATGGAATGCTATATCTAGCGATGCATTAGCTAAAACAACACCACTTAAACCTCCTATTGTGAACATGACCACAAACCCTAATGCAAATAACATAGATGGTGTTAAATAAAGTGTACCACCATAAATAGTAGCTAATCAACTAAATATTTTAATTCCTGTTGGTACAGCTATTATTAATGTAGCTGCTGTGAAATAGGCTCTTGTATCCACGTCTAAACCAACAGTGTACATATGATGACTTCAAACTACAAAACCTAAAACACCTATTGACATCATAGCATAGACCATACCTAAATAACCAAATACACTTTTATTAGAACCCGCTGATATTGTAGTACTAATAATACCAAAACCTGGTATTATTAATATGTAAACCTCAGGATGACCAAAAAATCAGAAAAGATGTTGATATAATATAGGATCACCACCACCTGCTACTTCAAAAAAGGAAGTATTGAAATTTCTATCTGTTAAAACCATTGTTATTCCACCAGCTAAAACAGGTAATGATAACAACAATAAAACAGCTGTTACTATAACTGATCAACCAAATAATGCTAATTTGTGTAATCTTATACCTGGGCTTCTCATATTTAATATTGTTGTAATAAAGTTCATAGCACCAAGTAAACTACTTATTCCTGATAAATGTAGAGCAAATATAGCTAAATCTACACTAGGTCCACTATGACTTTGTAAACCAGATAAAGGAGGATATAATGTTCAACCTGTACCAGCTCCATTTTCTATCATTCCTGCAAATAAAAATAAAGCTAAGCTGGGTATTAGTAATCAAAAACTTATATTATTTAATCTAGGGAATGCCATATCTGGACCACCTATCATTAAAGGTAATAAGAAATTACCAAAGCCACCAATTAATGCTGGCATTACCATAAAAAAAATCATTACAATGGCATGAGCTGTTATTATACTATTATATAATTGATTATCAGATATAAATTGAACACCTGGTCCTGATAACTCTAATCTTATTAGAACTGAAAATGCTGTACCTGCTAGACCTGAGAATACTGCAAACATTAAATAAAGTGTTCCTATATCCTTAGCGTTACAAGATAAAAATCATCTTTCCTTTCACATTGTTATTTTCGTTAGGCTCCTTATAGTATCTGTAATTAGTAATCAATAATATATATATGTTCTTAAAAATATATTAGACATATTTGTAAACTATATGCAAATAATTTTTATATTTTTAGTTTTTATAATAAAAAGTATTTATATAAATATAAATTATATTTTAAACTAAACTTTCTCTTTCATATAAGGTTTTTAGGTTAACTACAAAAATTTTTGAAAAAAATAATATTATGTTGGAGCGACTCGAACACTCAATAGTAAATACCAAAAATTTATGACTTACCTATTAGTCGACAACATAATTATTTCAATAAACATCTACTGTGTGTTATTAAAATTGTATAGATGACAAGACTCGAACTTGTAAAGTTATTAACTATTCTGTCCTAAGCAGAACCTGGTTACCAATTTTCAGCACATCTATTTTAAATACGCTCGAAATAAGATTTGAACTTATAGCCTAAACATCTTCAGTGTTCCGCTCGACCAATTGAGCTTTTCGAGCTAAATAAGTCTATGGAGATATCAGGATTTGATCCCAAATTAACGAAGTGCAAATTCGTTGTTTTACCAATTAAACTATACCCCCTCTATACCTCCTTTCCTTCTTTTTATAAATAATATATTTATTAATAATATTTATAAAGTTTATTAATAAGCCAATAGCAATATCCGAAAAACGATTTGAACGTTTATGATTAAAATCAACGAAGCTTAAGTTCGTCCTGTCTACCATTTCCAGCACTCGGATAATATAATACTATAGTTTTTTAATAACTTAAACAGTAGATAAAGGACTTGAACCTTTATTGTTGTGGCCGAAACACAAAATTTTGCCATTAAATTAATCTACCTTTGTAAGGCCAGAGTGATTTGAACACTCACCTTAACTGTCATGAGCAGTTGGCTCTACCATTAAGCTATAGCCTTTTTAATTTTTTATTACTATAAATTATAATAAAAACTTGTATTAAATTATAACCATAACTTATTTATTTTTAGTTTATGTACTAAATCTTATAAATGGTTATAATTTAATATATAAAAACAGAGCTTTATATTAATATATAGGGTTTAATGAATTATCAACGATTCAAAGGTTGGACTTCGTCCTTAAGATGATTTGAACATCTAACGAATATATTAACAGTATATCGCTCTACCAATTGAGCTATAAGGACTGGGAGGATACCTTGATTTGAACAAGGATAAACTATGCCACAAATAGGTGTTTTACCATTAAACAATATCCACCTATATAGGAAATAAATGATTTGAACATTCAACCATTCGTGTGTAAAACGACTGCTCTACCATTGAGCTAATTCCCTTAAACAAGCGGGTTAAGGTTTTGCACCTCAATCTTTTGGTCATGAGCCAAATATGTTAACGTTACACTAACCCGCTTTTAACCCAAAAGAGATTTGAACTCTTGTTTTAACAGTGAAAATGTTATGTCTTAACCAACTTGACCACTGGGTCTAAGCCCGGTGCAAGTATTGCACTTACTTCTACCGATTACAAAACGGTTACATTACTTTTATGTTAACCAGGCCTTAATTAATAAGCATAATTGTATTGGTTAGAAAAATAAATATTAGCACTTTATATCTGAAGACATATATATCATTATAAATAAAGCCTAACACGTAATGTTATATTACGTTTATATAAGTATAATAAATTAAGATTCGTGTTTATATGCTTTCAGCTCTTATCTTTAATTAACGTGGCTTTCTTGCCATGCCTATTAAAGTACGGTATTTTAGTTAAAATACTTATTTAATAAACAACAAGTAAACTATAGGTTAACATACCCAATTCCTTTCGTACAAAGGGGATAAATTTATATTACTCAAACTTCCTCTAGAAGATAGAAACCATACTGTCTCACGACGTATTAAACCCAACTCATGTAGCTCTTTAATCGACGAACAGTCGAACCCTTCATGATTCCTACGTTCAAGAGGATGAGCTAAGCCGACATCGAGGTGCCAAACCGCGCACTCAATTTGTACTCTCTTGCGCTTATTAGCCTGTTCAATTTGTTTATTAAAAATTTTTTTTTCTTTCCATAATTTTCATTATGGTTCAGACTATGTTTTCATTTATAGTATATATATATTTTTTCGTTTTTTAGCTAATTTCCACTTACTCAACCTTTTAATCCAAATGATCCAATACGTGTTTTAGAATTTAATTTTGTATATTGTAAATTGGAATTTAGATTATTTCTTATTAATACAGAAGATAAACCTTTATATGAAGAATCTATATTTAATAAATTTCCTTTATATTTAATAATATTTATTGATCTAGAAGCTGTATATCTTTTATTTAATCTACCACTTGCTTCTAATCTAAAACCAGCAATTTTTTTATATTTAAGTTTTTTAATAATATTTTTATATAAAGATATATTATTAATATAATAGTCTTTTTTATTTAAAT
>JANSVK010000225.1:0-48304 GCA_030068005.1 Cladophialophora exuberans | reverse complement strand
TGGCCCGCTCCTGTTCAACGGACCATCATCTCGAGTAGTCGAGTAGTCGTTAAAATTGGAATGTTATCTGAAGTGGCTCGCTTAGCAGTCAAATGGCTCGGCATCTTCCTTTGCCAGCGTTGACCAGAGTGTTTCGTCTGTGACGTGAAATACAATGGCAGTAATTTGGATTGCCGTTAGTGAAATGCAAGAGCCTCTGTCCTCCTTCCTGTGGTTGGATTGCAGCGGCGATGAAATGTCTGTAACGTGATACTTGGCAGGGTCGGACGTCGAACGGTAGACGTCAATGGCTCGCGATGGATTGAACAGAGAGGAGCTCAACGACACCCATTGTAACGATATGTCGTTGTTGGCTCCATATTGGTGCGTCGAGGAAGACGCCATCTGTTGGAATTTCTTGGAAACGATTGCAGCGTGGAGAGTTGGCAATCCCGTCTGCTCTGTCCATCGTTGGGAAATCGAACTTGCAGATGGCGTCTTCCCCCACGCGTTTGATTAGAGAATTGGCCTTTCTCTCGATGGATTTCAAGGGAGTATGCTGGCGTGTTTAAGTTCTGTTGACGGGAGGGAGAGAAGAGAAACGAGGAAAGTAGAATCACTGCTTGGGAAAGTCCTGAGTGGTTGACATTTTCATGTGAAAAACGCGGGGCCGAGTTGGAGGAGGCAGTTGCGTCCCACTGGAGGTTGGACCAACCGTCGCACACTTAATCTACCGACTCCTCTGTCTACACAACACCCCAACCCTTTCAACACTTCCATGTTCAGCTGTTTAGTGCTTGGTTGCTCCAGACTGAACTGTTGAACTGTAAGACTGCATCACTGTACGACCCAAAAACCAGCAGCTGAGTTGTCAAAGTTCCCCCGTTGTCCACTTGCAATGCTTGTCTGGCTGCTTGTCACACCAAAGCTGCAGCATCCTTCTCCTCGCCACTGGTACATGATGGGAATAGCTCCTACTCCACGGGTTCTAATCTGTCACTTTCCAGCTGTTCTGAGATGCAAGGGTTTCCGAAGGGTGCAAAAAAAAATTTGACAGCGGCAGCGGTCATGGCGCGGTCCCAACAAAACATCATCTTGGTGAGTTGCCGAATCTTGGATCAGTAGCAACAGCTCTGCGCCGTGATGATGTAGCACGCCTTCTTTGGATGATTTCCTTATTTCCATGCTCGCATCGAAACGAAATGACATTCTGCTCTGGACGCCAGGTCAGGGTTTCTCCGTAGTTTTGTGTAACACCGTGAGTACGCATGAGGGAGATAATCTGCAACCCGCGCAGTCTGACATGTGATTCATTACCAAAACCAACCTCAGCTTCATCCAGGCACACGTGTACTAATTTGGTAAAAGGCCACGATCCCAGGAAATTCACACGGCTGGACAAATGCAGTCCATCATCCCAGCCTGTCTTACTGCGCGAGAAACCACGCAGCCGCGGTCTTGACAGCCTGGGACTTGCGTGAATGTCTTCTCGTCCGGTATCTCTAAGAGCAACACAGGGGACAACCAGATGTCGATGCAGAGCTGGGACTTGCTTCTGCGACACGCAACGGTTACACTCGAGCACCCAATTCTGGCCGGATGCGCTGGTTGATCATCCAATCTTAGGCCAATTCTTGAACCTGTGAAGCATTCGACACCTATCTGCATGTACTAGCTTCTCCCACCTTTCGATACCCCGCCCACCGCTGCTCACAGCCATGCCTCATTGACCTACACGTACACAGACAAATTACACAGACAAGATACACTGTGCACGGAGCACAGGAGAACTAAACTACTGAGCACCGAAGGGTGGCAGTGCTCTTGGTGCTGCACGCTGCAGCCGCAGTGCTTTTCCTGTACCAGTGGTCATGAGAGCCGTAGCGTAAGTGGCTCGTAACTTCCTCTTGATTTTCTCATGCTTCATGCATGCACCTATGCATGCCGGCAGGGCAGTCTCGAACTCCAACCGGGCGTCTAGTAAGTTTGGTTTGCGTTTCCATTCGCGCCAGCCTCACTGGGAGGGCAGGGCAAGGGAAGCGTTAGCCTTAGCTAGAGGGGAACTTGGGAATTTTAGCTTCAAGCCACATTTTCAGCCTGATGCAGGTATGTTTACCAGAACTGCCGTTTCTCTCTTGCGCGCTCTGGTACCATTAACGCCGTTCTACGACTCCCGAAACAAAAGCCTGCGGAAAGAGCGTGGCATCTGAATGAATAGACCAGTGGATAGTTCCTGACTCCAACGAATTCCCGGGCATTATTCTCAAGGTGAAGTGTCCAAACGCATCAGGCTGAAAACTGCCCACGAACGCCCCAAGCTTGCTGGCCTGCGAATTAGTTCACACTAAATACGCACGTATGCACGTCCGCAGCCACGCTTACGCATCGCATCGAGAGCGCGAGCCGCGGGGCGGGGTACCAGAGCTGAGCGGGAGGGGGAGAAACATGAAAGGAGAACCAAAAAAAAGTGTGACAAGGTCTCTTCTCTTGCTTTGCATTGCTGTTTTCCAAGCGAAGCGAAATAGCACACGTTTCTAGATAGAGCGCTCAGTGGGCGAAGGAAGAAAGACGCTAATGCAAAGCTATCCATGAAACATGTCGTGCAAAGGGCAGATCAGATAGTCTTTCGATCTGGCCCAAGCCTCAGAGGTGGTCAATTGTACCGGTATGTACCATTTCCACGCGCCGAGCGCCAAAACAAGAAACGAACCCCGTCAAACATCATGGTTGGCCTAGGTTTTTTCTCTCTTTCTTTTGAAAGATGGTCCAGGATTATCAAAATCAATAGTCTGCTTTAGCCTGTCCGTACTCCTTGCCTCCGCATACCAGGCTGAAAATCATTGGACCACTTTGAATGGTGACCATGAGCTTGTAATTCATTTCGTAATAGGTACTCGCCTGGCCCGTAGCTGACGTGCGCATCCTCTTCTTGAACTCCTTCTGTGGAACGAGAGACAGATCGACTTTCAAGGTACAGTTTCGAGTAACCGAGCCTGCATGAGGTTAGCCTCCGTGCCTCTTTTCCCGTAGGTCTTCATGATCGGAAGTGTTTGTATACATACCAGCTGAAGGATGCACCGGAGCATTGTCCAACAAGCACTCCATCAATTCCTCCTCGACTTGCAATTCGTTGAACGGAGGGGTCGACGAGTCAAACGTCCGATAGAAAGGAAACTCGATCTTCCGTGACCGGAGCAAATCTTCTCCCTTTTCGATATACCAAGTCATGCACATCGTCTTGTATTCTTCCTCGTGTCGACTGTAGTGTTTCTCTTGTCCGGCATCTCGAGACTCTTCGTAACGATTCAGTGCACATACACCGTAATGTTTGGGAGCAACGTTGGACACGACATGGGCCTCTGACGGCAGCTGTGACATAACCGCTCCGCGTACAATTGCAGACCAGCTGCGAGTTTTGCGGTCAGCGTCATTGTTACTCTTTGAGTTTTGGATATTTTACTTACGCGTCGTTAGGTTGGATGACCTGCACATCCATATGTGCATTTGAGATGTTTTCATGAAGGAATGCACTTGAGCCAAACCCACCAACGAGGAAGATTGCCTGAACGCTATCAGCACCATTCAAGGCCAGCGGATTTTCTGGAGGCACTCACCTTGATGTCGAATCCTTTAGGATGATGATCCTTCATACGCTTGATGCGCACGAGGTTTACTTGCTCCTTGACCAGCTTGTCAATCTCCCTAAAGATGGGCTCAAATATGCCATGAAGAGTTTTGCTGCACACAAAGTCATCAGCCATTCGCAATTTGTTCTCAAAGTGTGGGTGTAGCATACGCTTCAACAGTTATGGTATCGTTTGTCAAGCCTTTGGTTGGGTCATCTTTCAAATTTGCTTTCGGGAAGTTGATATACTGTTCTTCATCTTGAACCGTTCGGAATCCTGGTTTGATGTTTTCATCAAATGTTTTCATGGCACGACGGTACGAATCTTGCTCCACAAGGTCAAGATAGGCCCGATCTCCGACTACTGTTTTGACCCAGTCCTCGAATCGACGGTTGATCATGAGGGAGCCTGCCAAGCCACCTGTTCTTGTCAGTCAAGACTTTCTCGCGAATACGAGCTCAGACAAACCAGTGCAGTCCGTCAATTCTTTCAGCTCAAGAGGATTAAGTTTCGTTATTTCGTAGGAAATCAAATCGACTGTTCCGCCTCCTGCATCACACAAGACTAAAGCATCTCCGACCTGAGACCAATTAGTGATGGCTGCGAATGATCAAGGTTCGAGAATTCTCACTTCAAGCCCTTTGTTGCTCATTTCATGCAGTGTGAAAAGTGCTGCAGCTTCGGGCTCTTTGATCAGCTTGACAGGCGTAATGCCAGCATTTCGAGCAGCCTGCGCGCAAATTAGCGTTCGTCGCAGGAATCAAGCAGTTTTTAATTTGTAACCACCTTTAGAGTAGCATTTTTGGCTTTGTCCGACCACACCGCAGGGACAGAGAGAACATATTGCTTATCCAGCATGTCAAGATAATTTCTTGGATACTTGGATTCGATTTTGCGCATTGCGTGCTGGAAAATGGCGCTGATGTAATCTGAAGCCACATCAATCGGAGGCTTTCCCAGCTTTTTCAATTCTGCCTCGCTATCAATTGAAGGAGTGTATATGGGTTTCGGTTGGTCTGGGTCCAAGAGCAGTTTGATACCCTCGATCCGTCCCTTGGTGGCACGGTCGAGCTCAAACCCCCACTTGAAATCGTTTGGTCCCTCATACTTGATCAGTGTTGGGCATTTGAGATAGGTTCTGCCCTTTGCGCCGGGCCATTCCGTGATAGTGTAGATCTGATCGGGCTTGCTGGTAAAGGCATATGCTACACCACTGTAGGTAGTACCGAAATCCTAACTCTGGAGGTCAGGGGATGCGCAACTGAAAGACTCGTGCAAAGCGCAGGGAGCTTACCAGACCAACAATCAGACGCTCCGCACCACCATCGTCGTCTCTGAGATGGGCAGCGTTAAGAAGATCGGGGAGAGTTTCCGCGTACTGTGGCGGATCTTCAAAGTCCATGGTGCTGTAAATAGTGAAATCCGACAGAGAAGGTAAGATGGTCGACGAGGAAAGGGTGCTTTTCCACTTTCTTTAAAAGGATGAACTGTCAGTGAGGCTGTAGGTGCACATTCTACTCCTCCCCCGACCTACTTCCAAGGGGCTAATAACCATGTGCAGTAGTCGGGCGCGGCTTAGCCGCCTGTCTCAAACGATAAGGCAGACAGGCAGCCACGAGCCGCATGAAAAAGTTTCATCCGTACCATCTTCAATCAGGCAACAGATTTTCAGCCTCCAATGGCCGAGACTGTCACAAGTTCGCGACAAGTAATGGACCAGATCGTGATTGAAAGAGGTGGTGTGGGTCTAGATTGCAGTCGTACGCGAAGAAAATGGACGGAGGTGACGGGAAGTTGGCCAGGAGCTGAACCCCGCCTCGTTTCTGTCAGTAAGGCTGCGGCTACTTTCAACTCAAAGACCAAGCCTCACGCTTTCCATAAATCAGACAGAAGTCTGCCTGGAGTATCTCTGGGCAGTCACAATTCCGGTGTCTGGCTTCAAATTCGAACAAGTTGAGAAGGGGAACCGGTTTCTGCAAAAAGGTAGAATCCGGATGGAACACGACAGCGGAAGACCAGAAGGTGAAGGCTTTCAGTCCTTCGTAGCCAGCAAATTGGAGGGTATCAACAGTTATTTGGGTGCGAACATAACTGAGAGGTTGGATGACATTCTGGGGAAGATAGTCAGCCAGCATACGTACCTTTCCGAGAATCTTCCAGACGAACTGAAGCGAATTGTACAAGATCAATTGAATCAAACCCTGACACCTGGCACCCAAGTAAGTCTCTTTGAAGCAAATGAGATGGAGCGAGGATTGACAGGATCAGATCCAGTCCGATCCACCTGGGTACAGAGCAACATCGTCCAATGCAGCCGAGCAGGAAATTGTACTCCTGAGGGGCAACAACCAGAAGTTGACCCAGCAAGTGGAGGTTCAAAAGACACAAATAACCAACTTGAGCCAAGAACTTGCGAAAAAGACTCGAGATGCTAAGAAGCTGCATGAGATCATCATCCAGAGTGGACAGAATCCATCTGAGGTTGACGACGAGTCCATCAACAAGGCTTTTAGTGAGTTGAGCTACAACATTATGCGTGTCGTCAACAAACATTTTTCCGCTTTGGATGCCAAAACATCGAGCACGACCTTTAAGAATCTAAGTCGCGAAGACCGTGGCTTGTGTGTTCGGTCTCTTATAGCCGATGGGCTGCATCGATGTTTCTTCCATCGTAGTGCCAGGGTCTTCGGGATAAGCAAAGACGGAGATGTGACTCAAAGAAAGCTGGAGAAGGAGCTGATTGACAGCGGAGGTATGAACGCCGATCTCTGTGTCTGCTGACACACGAATCGCTAACCTGTGGGATTGAAAATTCAGTTCCGGAAGCAGATATCCACGAGTGGCGGGCCAGCACCATCAAGGTTGGCCGAGCAATGAAAAGTAAGAGTCGTCTAGATCGATGTTATGGTCTTGCCGACGACTTTTGTAAAAATTTCAAAGACTTCATCCCTAGCCCTGATCCGGAGAGCCAGAAAGACAAGCGAGCGGATGACATGGAAGAGCTCTGTGCTAAGGCATTTGAGCTGGCCTTGATGTTGCGGGAGGCATCTGCAAAATACGACTGGGGACAGGATGTCAAGCCCGAAAGCATGCCAGCAGCAGCCATGGAGCTCATCGGGCCTTACAACGTCAAGGGGAATGGAGGTGGTAAAACAATGCCTGTCCGCGTGCTGTTCGGGCCAGTCTGGAAGATCGAAGATGGGGAACACATTGTCATGCGCAAAGGAGATGTTCTAGAAGGGGAGGTTTAGCAAAGATCGAGGTCATGAAATGACAACTTTAAGTCTGCGCTCTCTTCGGATTCCGTTCTCGCAGCCCGGATCAATCCACCAAGTTTGTATGCTTTGACTTGTTCCTTATCATCCTCCTCTTCGCAACTGGTGTCATTGAGATCGTGGAGGATGTCTGGTCCAGTTATTTTTGGCCAGGGCCGGGAAAGGGCTGCTACATGGTAGACTCCCAGCAGGGAGCAGGTTTACTTCCATGCGCAGCGTCCAGGAAGAATGTTCGGCGGCATGGTCACGCGCTTGTGATTCGATTGATCCCCAAGAGGGCAAGAAAGTGGACATCGAGTGAGAGAGGTTAAGGGCAACCGTTGATTGATCAAAAGGCTGTGCTATCATCATGATGAGCAACACTAACAATGATCGCCATGAAGCGCATATCATACATATCCAAAGAGCTTCGTGACACCTTCCCGGTTGGATTAGGAAACGATGCTTGGCATCATTCTCTCGAAGTTCGCCGCGCCGGAACAAATTTCCTCCGATCTTGGACTCCAGCCTCGCCCCTATCACTTCCATTCAACTGCATACTCATGTTCATTCTAACCCGTCGCCCCCAGCTCTGGAATCAATAGCAGACAATGTAGTCATCTGTCGAATAGCAGCCTGAGGGTTTAAAATATCCGCCTTTACCGGTTTCCTGCCCTTGCGCAGCTTTCTGGGCGGGGGGAGGAGGATTCGCCTGCATCGGCGCTGCTAATCGACGAAAATAATCATCTTGACTTGTCGGGGGAGCGAAGAGTTTCCGACACATAAATGACCAATATTTCAATTCCGCGAACATGGCATATGAGTCCGCATTCCTGAGCGCCTCGGAGAACGCCTGCGGATTATACAATGAAGATAACTGCCTCGCATTCCACTAAAGATTGCGCATGTTAGAGACTCTCTCGTCTGACTAGTGGGGCGAGGATAAAGAAACATACTGCACCGTATCCATCATCTGGATTTGGCCCGGAGAAATCTTCAATCGCATGGTTATCTGTCATTATTGGGTAAACCACAGGTGGAATCCATCTATCAATATGCGGCACATTGTCGAAAAAGCTGCCAAAATTGCATCAGCACACATTAGATCCCATACGTATGGCCAAAAGAGCCTTACCGAGAGCAATGCATTAATTCGTGCAAAAATGTCGTACCTGCACTCGACATGTAGTCCGATTGTCTATCTCCCAGGCCATTACAGGTCAAACCTGGAACGGCGGCCGCAGCGGCAGCCGGTGGATCGGCTGTGTATCTCAGAGAGTAGTACGTGTTAAAAGTGGTGTCGCAGATGGCAATATGGCAAATAGTTGGGTTATTGTTTTTGTTGACAAGAGAGTATCCTTGAAGGCTATGGTCTTGGCTGCAGGTCAAGCTGAGCTGCGCCAGCTGGTCGGGCGTCATACTTGGATCATCCCCATATGAGATGGTCACCCTGTCAAAACCAGCATTGTATGAGTTCTGGTCCACGTTATTGAGCTCCTGTAGAATTTGCTGAACGCTCAACGTCTGAGGATCGACATTGGGGTCAAGATTGGCGATGAAACGAAATATGCTCCTGACCAATGTTTCTATTTCCATATTCTGCGTGGGGAAATACCGTGCGTAGTACTGATTTTAATGTCAGTAGTTCGATCTAAGAGGGGACGCGGCAAGTAGCATACATCTGTGCAGCCGTGATCGTCGAAAGTCACCGCGGCAACTTTCGCCAGAGCAATTCCATCATAGATAGCTTGTGTAAGCATATTTTGTTGAGCAGGAGTTCCTCCGACTATTGTGGGGTACGCCGCATTCGAAGGTGTAACGGTCGACAGCAGAAGGAGGACTAGCATGCAGAAGATGCTGAGAAAACTGAAGGGTTCCATGCCGTAAGGAACGACGTCGCCGGAGAGTGCGAATGGTATTCAACGGCAAGCCCTGAGTTCTGAGCTGTGAGCTCTGGTGAAGAGGGGAAAGTATCAGAAGAGGTATAAAGGTAGAGAGAGAGAGGGCTTGATCAAGGAAGAGATATATATTCATCTTCGCAGGCACAGATCGGGGTTTGTTGACCTGATGGCGCCTGTTAGAGTGAAGCGAGAGCAGCACAAGCTGCCTGTAGCAACAAGAATTGTGAATGTTGAGGAGTTGAAATAGTATCTTCACAATCCCAAGTGCCATCACGTTCATAAGACTGGCGAAAGCGTGTCACCATCAATGGATGTGACGACTCGCGCTCAGTTGGCGTGTTTATTGACCGTTCATCAGCCATGATGCTAGGGAGTCTTGTCGAGTTGGAAAGTACTTGAACTCCTTCCTGGCTGAGTCATCAAACCCCCTTTCTTCACCAGCCCACATACCTACCTCCCTAGGCATGTAGGCACTCAGTCCTCGTACATCAACCGCCACTGGCAATCTCAACCAGGACACGGCCCTCATCAAGCCGCGCCCACGCCCAGAGCGCGATATACAGCATGAACATAACCCTGAGCCCTCTCCCCACCCAAACCCACCATCTGCATCTTATTCATGACATAAGTAATCGTCAAGCCACGTTCCAGATCCACGATGCCCAAACTCCCTCCATAACCGCCCCAAACGCCCACCTTCCCCTCGGGCAACCAATCAATCCAGGTATCCTTACCGGGCAAGGCAAATCCAAGCCCAAAGCAAACCGGTTTCTCGTCTGTGGGTATGACGTGGTCGAGGCCCTTCACCTGTTCTTTGAAGACGAGGTCGACGGTCTGCGGAGCCAGAAAGCGAGTGGTATTCACTTGCCCCTTCAGCGCCACGGCAGACAAGATGCGATTCACGCCGCGGGCGTTGCTATGGCCATTCCCCGCGCCCATCTCCGCCGCTCTGAATGTTTCGCCATTCGCGAACGCCGCGTCCATGGGTGGGTTCGCGAAGACGCGGAACTGAATCGACCCTGGGTCTGGCGGAGGTGGGCCTTCGCCCGGCGGCGGTTGTGGAGGAGGCACGACGTTCGACCTGCGCGGCTCATCCCTCTTTGCACATCCGAGTTGAAAATCCGCATTTAACGGACCCGCAACATCTTCGGCGATGAAGCGCGTCAACGACTTGCCCGTCACGCGACGGACGATTTCTCCCAGGAGATAGCCCTGCGTGAGCGAATGGTACCCGGAGGCCGTACCGGGCGTCCACCAGGGAGATTGCTGCGCCAGGAGAGGCGTGACCGTAGCCACGTCGCAAACCTCTTCGAGCGTGAGGGGTGCTTCGAATCCCGGCACGCCGGACGAATGTGACATGACGTGGCGAATCTCGATGTCTTGTTTCCCATTCACGCCGAACTCGGGCCAGTATTTAGCGATTTTATCGTCGGGCCGCAGAAGGCCCCGGTCGACGAGCACCAGGATAGCGATGTTCGTGACTAGCTTGGTCGTCGAGAAGATGTTGACGATAGTGTCTTTCTCCCAGATGCGCCTGCGTTCCTCGTCCACGTGCCCGCCCCAGATGTCGACAACGTCTTCACCGTTGAGATTCACCGTGATGGAGGCGCCGAGCTCGATGTTAGCGTCGATATTGTTCTTCAACAACGTTCGCACCTCCGCGAATTGGTCATCGCAGTGTCCTTCGACTTGAGCCATTTTCTTTGTCTCCAAATTTGGAAATGATCGTAGTTCTTCTTCTGTCTATACTTTCTCTCTTTGAAAACTGCTGCTGAGCAAGTCCTTCTCCCTCCTAGATACAGGGCAAGCAAGCTCTCTTTATATCCAAAGCAACCCCTTCAGATTCCGTGAATTCTCTGGGGCCGCCTCAAAGACCCAACCCCTCTCAATTCACTCGCTCGCTCACTCTTCTCCCTTTGGATACGCTCTCCAAAGTGCGGGCCTGAAATTTCAGGTAGTTAAACTCGGACCGTCGGCTCACTCCTACATACACAGTGCAAATTTGTCTCATCTCATCCCACCAGAAGGAGCGGCGGAAATAGCTTGATGCCGACTTGACCTACAATACTTGGTACTTGCACAGCTAAGCAAAAACGGTGTGATGATAGCGTATCCGGCTCATATGGTCTCCGTCTCGCCGAAGCTGACAGGACACTTCCCCCACACCAAATGCAGGCCCGGAGGGAATCCCCACATTGCCCCAAAGAGAGAGAAGAGAGTGCTTCTGTGTGGTGTCACTGGTGTGGTTTGGTGGAAGTAGGGTTAAGCACCTACCTCGCTACCTAGCTACCTAGGTACGTCCATATCTTTAAGCACAAGCGAACTTTACGCAGTCTACCTTAGCTATACCCAGGCCCGAGGCGGCCCCCATACCTCGGAGTGCAAGCCAGCCGCTGAAACCCGGCTCGAACTTCGACCGACTTTTTGGATGTGCCTGCACTAAGGTCACTACTAGTATCTATGTACCTATGCTTGCCTAAACCTGGCTTGCCGCAATATGGCGCAGCAGTACAGCATCTAATCCTAAGCTCAAGTGCGAACAAAAACCTTGCGTCTTCGCATATTTGTGATCTGGCTCACGTTCTTTTCTTATCGCCTTTATTTTGATATACATACATGGTAACAAAAGTCCTCTCTGTTTCAGCCGAGGGGGGGAAACGTGATCGCGCTGGTTTCTCCCACGATTCGTTCCAAATTTCACATGGTTGATTGTCACCGAAGGGGAACGTGACCCACCGGATCTCTCGCACGAAAGAGCTTTCCGGTCTGGGGGCGGGTTCCGGCCTTTGGTGTTGTGGCTGCTTCCCAAACAGATGCTTATTCCGGCGTTGACTGCGATGCGAATATTGTGCTGCCGTCGTCAACCTTGTCGGGAATGCTCCCCTCAATGACCTGATACTTCAACCTCAACATCTCTCCCCCTACTCGGATCGTCCACGTCCACGTCCTTCCCCTTCTCCCTTCTTACGCTATCCCCCTTCTCATGATCTTCCTCTCCTTCTTCACTCGCACCCGCGTCCTCGCCAGTAATTTCCACGCTCACTTCCTCCTCGATCCCATCCATATGTTCCATCTCTTCCATATCCCCAGGACAGCCCATACCAATAATACACGTCATGCACCTTTTCATGCCCTTCCTCTTTTTACGTTCCCCGCTCCTTCTCACTCCGTTCTCACCGCCATCTTCTTCTTCACTCTCCTCCAAGGCGCCTGGACTGATATGTAACCACGTCTCTCCCTCCGCGGAGCGACGTATAGCCTCCCAGTATTTTTTGGACGCTCCCGGAGTGAGTCGTTTTCTGGCTTCGTGCTTGACCTTCAATCGAACGGCCATCCACCGCTTATTCGGAGCATGTTCGGTTGGTAAGGTAGTCAGCGTGTTTGCGTCGAGCAAGTGCGCCCAGTGCTGGGCTACACGGCGGAGGAATGGGCGGTCGGTGCAAGGGCAGGCGGGGCCGGCAACACCATCGCCGCAGCCACTTGCGTCGCAATTTTGGTGGTCGTGGTCGTGGCTGTGATTTTGATCATCCTTCTCAGAAAGACCGTGCTCGTGGTGTGGCTGTTGTTGATGTGGACACCGGCGCGGCATGACGCGCTTCAAAAATTCGAGGCTGGCATTGATGTTCAAATCGACGGCACGTACAGGATCGATCGTCATCTTCATCAACCAGCTTGCAAGTTTTGGATACAGAATACAAAAATCTGACTGCGAGATGTGCACCGTGCCGCGGACTGTCATCAACCAGGCCGGATGGCCCGTTTCTAGCGCCTCAAATGTGACGTTCTTCGCCACCTCAAAATTTTCGGGCCAGTACATGAATGCTTCGGAATTGATTCCTAGTAAAGGAACTCGAATGCGGGAAGATCGCTCCTCCGCTGTCGGGCGTACCGGCATGCCCCAAACGTCGTAGATGATGCCCTGCGTGATGTAGCGAAAGCGGTGTTTCTGTCGCAGTACTTCGATGGTGGTGGTTGCCCCGAACGAGTGACCCATCATCGTCACGTTTCCAGTGTCAAGGCGGTTTTTCCAACTAGTCCAATCGATACCGTCGAGGCCAACCTCAGAGGCACCCTTCGCACCTCGGACGCGCAGGTTTCGTGCGGCGACTTTCGCACCATCCCCCGCGCAGATCTCTAGCATAACGTGGTATGCTTCGTCGATTTCGGCAAGACGGAGATCAACCTGGGCGTTACGCAGTTCATGATCGAGTTTGTGGCCTGGCGTGGTGTCATGTTTGTCGTGCTTTGCAAATATGAAATCGATCTGGTCGTAAGAATGTTTCGAATCTCTGTGTCGGTGTTCTAAGCCCCCCTCGGTCTCAGTGCACTTCCGACTGCCTGGGCCTGTCCTCGGGTGCGTCACGAGCGTTCGCGGCCCACTCCCATCTCTGTGTTCGAGTGCCGCAACGACAAATCCGTGCGATGCAAATTCGCCACACACACTAGAATAGCACGTCCTTGTCCCTCCCAGGCCATGACTAAAAAGTATCAACGGGAATGTTGGCATCTTAGGTCCTCCTGGCGGAGGGTCTCCTTCAATCTCCTCATCTTTTGCCTTGCGATGATCCGTATACCCGTCGCCATGTTGTGGCCAATGCTCTGCGAGGCGTGCATTCTTATACGCGGGCAACTTGGTATACCACGTTGTACAGAAGAAAAATCCCATTGTCAAATGGGGTGGCAGCCCTGCAACGCGGCCGTACCCTCTGGTCGTCTTGTCCCTTGGTCGACTAAGCCATGTAGGCCGGTATTTCTGTTTCGCCGTCGACGCACGTCCGGGCGTTCGGCGTGGCACATCATACCCCGCATTCAAGTGGGCTGGGTAGTATATTGTCATGAACACAGTTTCCAGTGCCAGCACATGTACGCCATGGCGCGTAATATCTGAAAACGTCTGCGGGTTGCGAACAGGGACTTCGATATCGAGAACTCCAACTTCATAGGGGCCTGTATAGTGTGGGAGTTTGCCATACAAAGGGATTTTGTCGCGGAGTCCTTCTGTGGCGCGTTGTTTGGGCTTTTTGGACGAGGGGACGTCGCGTACCTGATTCGTATGGCTGCGTGGATGGCCGAGAACAAAGTCGGGAAAGATGTTTCTAGCCGGCATCTTTTTTTGCTCAGTGGTACTTAGTAGGATCCTTCGTCTGCATAAAACAGGTGCTCTGGTTGTCAAATGGTGTACGTGATTACATATCTGTGTGTCTTTGCCGTCGCGGCTCCTCACCAATCGAGGACATTTGCCTTTAGTTGTTGGTCTGGCGTCGGTGTTAAAGGTTGGGGGAAGCTGTTTCAGACCGATGGGCGGCACATGGTAAATAGAAGATGTCGGGTCGATGTTAAACACAAAGCTTAATCTC
This sequence comes from Cladophialophora exuberans, assembly GCA_030068005.1. Classification (NCBI taxonomy): domain Eukaryota; kingdom Fungi; phylum Ascomycota; class Eurotiomycetes; order Chaetothyriales; family Herpotrichiellaceae; genus Cladophialophora; species Cladophialophora exuberans. Next base: position 34,187 of record JANSVK010000225.1, on the reverse strand, counting down.
ACTAAGCCACAACAGCTGATGACAATTGGCGAGGATTGGGTAGTGTAGGTCTTAATCAGAGGAAGGTTGTCAATCGCTGTTGTAGCGGAATCGCCGGAGCTCGATTCATGTTGTTTCAGATCTGCCAATGACGTGGCCGCGCGGGGAGCACACCTTGGGATGCCCACGATCCGCCGTTCAGATGGCTCTCCCTTCTTGTCCCCGATGCCGATTTAGGAAAATAACAGATTGGGCGAGCTTCCGCCAGGATTGTTCCAACGTACCGTCCGGTTGGCAAGCTTTGCTTCTCTGTTGTGGACTTTCGGGTACCTTTGATGCAATGTCATACTCATGATCGCTCTTGTGCGGGGCACATGGCGTAGTCAGCGGAAGATGCGGGAGGAAGATAAAAGCCTCCCTACGCCTCCGATTTTTGCCATCTCGAGTAGGTTAATTGTGCTGTTTTCGGTTTTGTTGACGACTTTCGCCCGACGTCGGGTCTCTTTGGCCGCTCAGAACCGTTCTCGGAGCCCATTGCAAGCAATGAGGAGTTTGAGATGACAGCACAGGTCACAAAGAGTCAATTAATTCATGGTAAATCGGTCATGAATCCAATCGCTTCAAGTTCCGGGGTTGATTGCAGAATGCAAGTGTCGTCTTGTTGCTTGTACCGATTTTGAAGTCTGAGGCAATTGCTCTAGACATTCCAACAACGTTCCGTTCAGATACCTGTACGCCTCCAATTTGATCTTTCCTTGGGTGAACTCTCTGCGCACAACCTTCTTCATGAGTTGTGCCGCTGCGACGACATGGTGCGGATATGGATCTATTGCAATAAAAGATGCCGTAATTGTAAGTTCCGCAGCAGGCGCAGAAGCAGAAGCAGATTGTTCCATATTTGTCCATGATCCAGCAAGGCGAGATGCTTGAGCACAATTGATTGTGTATTGACTTTCGAGGCCAAATTTTAAGGCGCTGAATAATTCGTGTTCAGCTTCAAGTCTGATTTCATTAAGTTGAGAGAGCATATCGGTCCGCTCGGCAGTTTCCATGGCGTCAATCAAGATCATGACGCCGAGATAATAGTGCAGCATGAGTTCGTACCAGTTGAGCCTCTCGACTTGCCCAAGAAAAGGCAAACGTCGTTGACAGTCGTTCAACAGAGGTCGAAAGGTGGCTTTGAATAGATCGATAGCCTCTAGGAACGCAGTCCAGGCATGATGGACTTTCTCTTCTTCAGAGCCTTCTCGTAGGGCCTCCTTCAGGACCGATATCATTTTCCACACATATAACTTGCAAGCTGCCGCCGCGGCGATAACCTGCAAGACTTCATCTTCGGTCATTCGAAAGGGGTTCCGTCGCCATTCTTCCGTCCGGGTGTGGAAGGATCCAGCTCCCATCTTCAGCGTACGCCAACAAGTCTCGGTATCGACGCCATGGAGGCCAGAAGTGAGCGACGATCGCAGATTCAATGTGAGTGACATGGAAGTATCAAATGTAAGAGCAGCCCAATATGCTCTGGCTTCCGTCTTGAGGAAGCTATCATTTAGCTTGGCATCTCCTGTCGGGCTCATCACGGCATCCGAATCCAGTATCACTTGGGAGCCACTGAATTGGCAGTTCCGTTTCCCTTCGCGAAGTCTTTGGACATGTTGGAGTCCTGCTTGAACGCACAGTTGTCCTGTCAAGCCGTCGGCCTCTTCTTCTTCTGAAATTCCAACAGGCACAGGCGTCAAGCTGAATAGAAATAGGGCAAGAGCAGATCGATACGAGACGCGATTGATCACCTTGAGCATGTCTCTTCGAGATCTCCTCCAGAACTCACGAACGACGTGCTCGGGCAAAACCCCGGTTCGCTCTGCTGGTGGAATGAGATGGAACCACCGCGCCGCAAATGATCTCTTTGCATGTTTCAGTGATTGGTTGATGGGATCGTCGTGCTGCTGTTTCTGGTGTCCGGGCATTTCGGTACGGCTCGCTTCTTGTGTGTGCCGATAGCCAAAGATAAAGTCGTCCAACTCTGGAAAGAATAGACTTGGTGGGAGAATTATCGCGCAATTCTCGTCCGCGCTATCTCGATCAGTGGTGGGCAGGTGGGCAGATGGGCAAAGATGATTTTCTTACACTAGCGCGCAGCAATGCCTTCCCATCCAGAAGCCGAAAACATTCTCAAAGCAAGTTTCGTAAATTTGTTCGAGCCAGTCTCCAACAGATGTTGTTCCGTAATCGACTGGGGGAGTCATAGGACCGTATGAAACAGATGGCGAGGTCAATGATCGAGACTCGACTGACATGCTTCTACAGCCTTATCAGTGGGATCCGGGTGAAATCTTGGCTAGAAACATACCGACTCCCTGTAGGAGGCTGTTGAATGGTAGCCTCATGCCGTGCATGATCAGCCTCAATAGCCGCTTCATGCTGGGCAACTTCTGGAGAGGGTGGCAGTTGCTCGGAATCCCGTGCTTTGAGTTTTCTCGGTCCTCGAGTCGCAGGTTTCTTATCGTTCATCCACTAACAACAGTACCGGCGAATGTCAACAAGATCAGATGCCAGCATGTGAATCAGAAAAAGAAGTCGCATCAGGGCCTTCCTACCTCGAATGTGCATCGACGCTTCCGACGAGCACATCTCGTACAAGAGCCTGTCCAGCCTGGTTTTCCAGGCCCTGAGCCAATCCTTGCGGCATCACACGCGAGCCGGGAATTTCGACATGCATCGCAACTCGAGAACTGTGTCCGTCGCGGACCAGCCTCCTGCATGACTGACTGGAAGATGAAGAACGCAAGATACAAATCCCTACAAGGCGGCAAGATTCAAGTTGTGGGGTGCCAGCGCGCAGGAAAATTAGTGATCACGCGCGTCCGACACTTGACCGGCACTGCAACCCGCCGTAGCTTGCACAGCTCAGGTCATTGATCCACCGGCGAATTGAAGGTGTTCAAGTTCACCGTCTTTCACCGTGCTGACCAGCTCAAGTACAAAGCAAAAGCCAGCACCTTCCACTCTATCGTTTCTACCCTGAGCTTTTTCTTAGCTCACCACATCTACACACACCTCCGTCGTCTTTCTCATGAAATTGGCGCGTCTGCTCCCAACAACTTCCCACGGCATTCGCCAAACCCGAGAATTTTCCGTCCGGTCCCGTCCTCACACCATGCCGACAAAATGACAGAATCTTCATCTTCCAGGTATCCCAATTGACCTCCACCTTGCAGCGCGATGGGTTGCGTAGCGTGTAGCGTGGCTTCGAAGAGGCACCCTAGCTCGAATTTCTTCCCTGCTGCATCTTTGCCATCGCCAGACACAGTGCCTGTACCCATCAAGTCGCCAGTGCGAAGGCCACAATTGGCCGATGCGTGATGCGTGATCTGCTGGTAAGGTGTCCAGTACAGGTATTTGAGATTACTGGTGGCTATTTGATGTCTTTTGCCACCGCGCTCGAGGTGTGCGGCCAATTTGATGTCAAACGTGCCGTGCGCAAAGTCCTTGAAGTGAAGGTGTTCCAGTGGCGTTCTTTCGTGCTTTGGCGCGGTTTGGAACGCCTTCAGGGCATCCAGCGTGATAACCCAGGGAGATATCGTGGTTCCGAAGGATTTGGAATTGAAAGGTCCGAGAGGTGGCATTTCGAATACCTGGAGGTCACGACTTGACCAGTCATTTAAAAGCACAAAGCCGAAGATGTGGTCTGGCGCGTCGTCTATCTTGATGGTCTCGCCGTATGGTACTGGTTTGGAGACGATGTAACCCATCTCCAGTTCAAAGTCCAGGTATTGAGACACTCCATAGGTGGGCTCCTTCTTTCCGTTCTTCGTTGCAGGGTTCCAGTATACGCCTCTTGGTCGACGGACCAAAGATGGTGACGGGATGACGCTTGATGCACGGCCATTGTACGCGGATGGAGCGTGAAAGAAATTCTCCGGTATACTGGACTTGGTCATGGGTGCGCACTGAAGGAATCAGTTGGGACTCGTGAAACTCATCATGATAGTAACCCACATTGTTGCAGTGTTCAAGCGAGCAGAAGAAATCGGTGTATTCAGGGATCGCCACAGGCAGATGCATCTTGACATCTGCTAGTTTGTGGAAGCATGATTTTGGGATGCTGTCTTCTCGGTAGCCTCCGATGATCTGCTCGCGAGCGGCTGTTCTCGTATTTGCCGGAAGTGCAGCAAAGTCGTTCAAAGAAGCCTTTCCAAACAATTGGGTCTTAGCTCGTGTCGTTCATGATGCATAATGAGTGTGAAAATGAGCATTTCTTACTTGAGACAACGCGTCGGTCACCGACTGGTCCGAGAAGAATCCAGATTTACTCAAAGCTCGCAGGTCCAGACCAGCATCGCCAATTGCAGTCGCGCATCTCGGGGTCGGATCATGCTTCGTCGAGAAGACGCCGAATGGGATGTTTTGTAAGGTGAAGGGCGAATCGTCTGAAATGCTTGCAAAAGACGCCATTGTATCCAAGATATGGAGATTTCGAGTGTGTGATAGCGACCGAGATGATCCAATATCTTATAGTTTTAGTGGGAGTTCCGAATGTCGTCCCACAGCCGCTCCCCACATCCCGACATACATACTCAGTTCGTTCATAGTACGTTCAAGTGCTGATGACTTGCCGGCGCAGATTTCGTTTCCGATCTGCTGAGCGGTATCCGGTATTTGGTTGGTCATGATTTCCCGTTCCCGAAGCCTCCTCCGCTGCTTTACCCCAAGTTTACAAGGTTGGGCGCTAAGTTCATCGGAAAATCAGGTGTTGTCATCCAAGTCAAATATAGTAAAACGGCGTGCGGGCGACACGGTCGGCCGATCAAGGTCCTACATCTTGAACATGTTCCAGACCAAGTTGCCAGCTATTGTACCAGCTCTCTATGCAACGAGGTTCGGCTATAAATTTGCAAACAATCTCCAACACGTCGTCCCATCCCAGATGCCCATATTTTTGCATCACAATCAGTAATAGCTTGAACCGATTGTCGTCTTTGTAATTCCGTGGCAATGCCGGCATCTTAGGAGGGAACATAGTGCCTACGATATCGAGGGCAGCCCAAAGGTAGAACTCCGCCAGGTCGACCTCTTCGAAGATGTCTTGCCACAGGCAGAGCTCTTCCGCATGATGCTGCATCTGCTGGATGTACAACGCGCTGAATTTCTCGGTCCGTGTTCGATCTAATATCGATATGAGAATGCCAATGCAGATAGACCTTTCAATCAGAGTGAGAGTTGGACAGGCAAGAAGTCGCACAGCATATTCCGTTTCCTGCATGTTTGCCGCGTTGGGCACACCTAAGCCTGAGCTGGAGCCATCAGGAATGTTATCAAGCTGGTTGATGTGCCTAGCTGTTGTGATGCAACGATTGACTAAGGTTATGACAGGGACGCTCAGGCGATAGTTGAGAGCAAGACGGCGAAAACCAGGTGATAGCGGACTTATGAGCTCGTCAAGGCCAGCAACGGGGTTTCGGTGGTACGGATGTTGCAAATCCGAACATTGAGGCGACTGTGCAACTTCATCTTGCTCTTTCTGACCATTCACTTTCATGTATGCCCAGAAACTCTCCATTCTGTCCGCTTTGATTAGCCCATAGATTTCCCACGAGGCTGGAGTGCACATACCCCAGTAAGTACGGTTTCAAAATGGTTGGCCACCCCAACTCATCAATGCCTCCTCTTAAAGCGACAATCTGGCGCAGGCCACCTAGATGCATCTTGAAGGCTGTCAAGTCGCTCATCATAAACTGCAATTGTAAGCATCTGGCCAAGTCTTGGATAAACAGGGTCCTTACATCAACACCCATCAACGCTATGATCGCGAAGAGAATGGAATCCTGTGTGTAGCCTTGAGGCTGGGACAATATCTCTCGCAGTTTTTGGATTGACCGATTATAATGAAACATGGCATCTTGATCGCGGCCATCGACCCATCGCTGTATTGTAAGATTTGCTTGTGCTAGAGCAATGATGGCTTCAAACATCAAGCTACTTTGCAGAGCATATTGGAAATATTGTTGTAACATAGCTGCGCCCGCTTCTGCCGACATTACCTCCGGGCGAATAAGGTGAGTAGGACCGTAGAATTGAAGAACTGGCACATCGTTAGTCAGTCCATTCATTTGAGAGCAGAATGTGTGCTCTACAATAATCTACCGCCGCAGGTATGCATTCTCGAAACTCAATGGGGTAGGAAGTGAAGGGGTCCGAGCGGTAGCCGTGTCCATCACGGTCGATTTGTATCTTCTGTATGGGCGAGGATGTGGAAGACGCCCGTGAAAGACCCGGGGAAGGATTGCGACTGCGTGATCGCGAGAAGGCTCTCTGCGCTTGGCAGCTGCTATCGGCACCCAATGCTTTTGAAGAGCTCTTAGGTGAAATGTTGGTGGTGGTCGTGGATTTGCGACTAGAAGGCCGTGATCTATTTCGATAATGTGTGCCAATGTAAGATGCGACAATATGTCGATTGCGACGAGCCGTTTGATCAGATGGCTGAGAATAATTGATAAACAAAGGGTCAGGCATGGTTTCTTGTCTTCCTTCTCAAGCTGGTGAAGAAACGCTCTACCCAAATAACTGTCCTTTAATGACCAAATCCCGGTCGTTGATTAAAGGAAGAGAGGCTACGCTCGCAAGATGTCGCTTCGCTTGGTCGTCGAGCGTAGAGATTTAGCGCCTCGTTGCGGAATCATTCCTTACCTTGGGCCGAGAAGTAATCACGCTCGAACCGATATACTTGGAAAACAAGGCGGTATAAAGAAAGATCCAGAAGGCATGGCTTCCTGTTGGCAAAGAAGTCGCTCATAAAATCCGCATGGTGTGGTTCTTTTGGAAACTTGAAGGATCAAAGTATAGGCGACGGTGGGCAGGGCCATGACGAAGACGGGTCCGTAGGGCCTTCTTTCAGCCTCTCAGATGGAAAGACCCAGTCTTGGTCGAGGGCAACATGGACTCAAGCTCCGTATCTAGACTCGCTAAGGAAGAAGGTAGAATGCCAGCTGAATAGTGGCGTGCCAGTGCTAGATAATTAATGGCGATCCACCCTTAGTCAGCGTCGCGGTCAAGAAATCCGTCCAAAAATGTCGGTTACTTTTTCACTTTGGTCCGTGTGTCAGCGGGAGAAGCTCGCACCTCTCTGGTGCCTAGCGACCATCTAGTAGCTCATACACTTTGCCCGGTCGTTCCAAGTATTTGTCAAGACACTTAAGATGCAAGCGATAAATCGATTCATTTTCAGATTCGTGGTTTTTATGTGTAAACCCTGACTATGTGAACACCGAACCCTATGCCAGCTGTACACCGATCCTCAAGCTTGTTGCAAATGCATTTTCCAATTCCATTTAGCTCGGAGGATGGCGAGTCCTCCGCTCTGTGTCTCCACTGTTCGGCCCCTTCCTCTGTCGTTACTATCGGAGGCGTTGATCATTTGCTCAGGCCAATCCTCGGGTCTAGGATTGCGAGTGTCATTCGCGCCTGAAGGAAGGATCGTGGTCTGTCGAATTTCAGCCATAGTATCCTCATCTGGTTGTCCAAATGTCCACCACATGCCGAAATGTCCATCGGAATCCCTCGTGGCTGATGCTGCATCTGCGTTATGGATGACCCATTTGTCATACGCAGCACAACGTGCGAGGTGGTACTGATAGAGTCCTCGGTCAAACCCTGCACGGTTGGAGGTCGATAGAAAAGCTTCTTCCTGTGGCCACAGAGGTCGACAGAATTCGGAGAGATGGTGAAAGAATATTCCTTTGAACGTTTGTCCGTCTTGACTACACCACCCTTGATGGTCGCAGAACTCTTCCATGACACCCGCCCGACCCAGACCGCGCCACGTTGAATCGGTATTTGGCCAACCCGTCGCCCGCATCACGTTGTCTACCAAGGCATGGCCATCATCGAGGTAGCTTCTGGCCCCCGTAGCTAGCCAGAGCCCACGGCTTGCAGACAGCACAACGCCTTGATTGTATGTGTAGACCATAGCATCTAGGTCATCACACTTTCCCGTCCCGGGATTGATGGTTCCATTCGGATATTTGTGCCAGCCTGTGACATGAAAACCATCCTGAAAAAGTCCTGTCTTCCAATTTCGCATATGGCTTTCCATCAGCCACTTGTAACTTTTGATCGCGTTTTCCAAAAATAGGGGATCATGAGGTTTGAAAAATCCCTCTCCATCCTGTGCCACATATGGAGAAGTATTGTTATCGCCAGGGTGGTAAAGATACATCGCAATGCTCGCTGCGGTAAACAATTCATTCGTGATGGCGTTTTTGTAGGGGGTGAGGTATGGATTCCAAGTCATGCCGCCCCCACAAAGGGATTCATCCCATCCAGCGGATGCCAAGTCGTAAAAGATTCGCGCACGGTGAGCCGCCATAGGGCTGATCTGAAGACCATGCCATCCAATGCCGGAATCAGAAAGCCTACCAGATTGTATGAAATCCCAATGCTTCAAACTGTACATTTCGGCAAATTTCAAGTTCTCGAGCCAGCCAAGAACAACCCAGAGCATGTCGTCGTAAGCTTGATTTCGTAAAGCAAATGCATTCTCGCCAAAATAAAAAACAGTCGTATGGGAGTAGTATCGATCTATGATGTTCTGCCAGGCCAACATATCAGAGCATGCGGCCATCTGGGATGCTTCCAGAGAAGAAACAATCGTGGCCAGGGTCGCAGATACGTGAGTTCCGAAGACTGCCGCTGTCCAGTCAATAGCGTCTGGCCAAGTTCCCGTAAAAATGTCAAAATATGAATCTTGCATCACCTCCAAAGCGTTGAGCATGTCGCGGAGGTCTTTTGGTATTCCCGAAATCCATTTTTCCGTCTCATTCCCTTCTCTTGTAGTAGGTACCAACCCCTTCTGATTCGGGTGAGCCCCATACCGGGAGCCGGCACGATCGAGGTTGTTTGCGATCGTCCCGCCAACTGCGGACGAGGCATAGAGGAGGGAAAAGAGAGATGTTATAATGCGCATGGTGGCTGTTGGACGTCGTCATTCATGATCGCCTAGAGATCTCGGCTCTATGGAACGAGAGAAGGCCGGAAGCAAGGGAGACTGAAGAGACTCGAAGTAAAGAAATATCTCGATCACTCAAAAGAGTGAAGAGCATGAGACATGAGCCTTGTGATCATTCTCGTGAAGTTTCGACGCAGGGGAAATTTGGTGTCGTCTAGATGTCAGCCAACCGGCTTAGGGGGATCAGATTTCTCTTGGGTACTACGCAACAAGTAATTGGCAGTGGATGAAGGGCGACCGTAAGCGCGATCAGAAACCACGAGGTGTGAGGTTGGAGGCCTGCAGGAACTGCAGTGCCGGGTGGATTACAAAAGGCCAAGAAAGCACGTTATCGATACAATCCCAGGGGCTAATAAGGCCCAAGGCCACATGATCTCCCCCGCAGTTACAGGTCCCCATGCCCTTAGGCATCATTTGACTCTCCCCAAAATGATCAAGGAGCCTCACCGCGCCACGCACTTATGCGTTCAACGATCTCAGACCCCCAGATTGAAATACGAGCACTCCGCGACTTCATCTAATAGCATGACTACAAGGGCTCCTGTAGATCACGATACTTGTCATTCTTTCAGCCTTACCAAGGTATTGCTTCTTGAAGCGCTTAGTATGTCCCGGAAGGGTTTGATGGGCCGACTTCAGTGTCACGAAATCCCATGGCCTTCTCACGATCCGTTATCCTTTTTCCATTTTAATGCTCCTGCGAAACACCATTACAGGCCTAGATCTACAGGCCACGACGGAAGACCTTAGATAGGTAGCTACAGGTATGTCTTTCTCATCGAAAGCTCAGTGCTAGACGACGTACCTTAGAGGGTGTTCCTGTCGAGCCGCGACGGAGCCCTGGCCGAAAGCTGGGACTGGCGACTGTACAGGCACTTAGCTAGGCCGAGGGGGCGGGTTGGTAGGCGATAAGGGCCGCTTAATTATTGCGCGCAACTTCCCACAGCTATCAAGGGTTACGCCGGATATGCGCGCCCATCACACGGGGCTCTGGTGCTCGTAATTGTCTGGGCGCCCACGCGCAACTTGTTCAGACGAAACGAAACAACAGGCCCCATGCCGCCGCTACCATATCATGAAGTAAGTCGTTCCAAGCAGATGGCTTCAGTCAAAGAGGAATCCACTGCAATTTGTTTCTACATTCGTTTACGGCCACCGACACCCGGCAGCTCACTGTGCCAGAGAATTGAGAATCATGAAGATTCTACCTGCCGGTATCTACACGGCAGTACCTACCTTCTTCCATGATAATGAGGATCTTGACATTGTGTCGTTCAAAAAACATATACAATGTGAGTTATCAAATGACGAAGTGAGATTGCAGACATTTGGTTCTTGCACCTACGAGCAAAATCTGACACCGGCTTCAGATGTAGCGACCAAGCGAACCATACCTGTGGTTGCTGGAACCATGGGCGAAGCAGTTCATCTGGTACGTCTTTTGCTTCTCCCTGTATCTGTTACATGCTGATGACTTCCCGAGTCTATCGATGAGAGAATAGAACTCGTCAAGGCAACACGAGAAGTACTCGATGGCTCACCAGCTACAGCGCATGTTCCTGTGATTGCAGGCGTGGGCACTTCCTCAACCAGAGACACTATTCGACTTGCGGAAGCGTCCGCTCGAGCTGGAGCTGACTTCGTCATGATAATTCCACCAGGCTACTACGCAGGTGCGTTGAAAGCCGACAACTTGGTGGCCGTCAAGAAATACATCGTGGATGTTAGCGAAGCGTCGCCTGTGCCACTGTATGTTCCTTTTCTTGGATCAACCAGAGTTGTCACATTTGACCAAGTCTAGTATCGTCTATAACTTCCCTGCTGTATCCTCGGGGATTGACATGGACTCCGATTTCGTTATCGATGTGGTCAGGTCTGCGCCGAACGTTTGCGGGATGAAATTCACGTAAGGTTCCCCTGGACACCATTTTCTTCTTCTAGCCTGTTCACTGCTGACCATTTGTTACCAATAGCTGTGCAAATGTCAGCAAGATAGGGAGAATAACATCGACGTTAAGCGATCCCATTTTCCAGGCCACCTACCCCAGACGATTCCACGCTGTTTCCGAAGATTCTTCATCGCCCAGAAGCTCGGTGCCCTACTTCAGCGCAATAGATGGTTTCATCGATATTCTTCTACCAAGTATGGCTGCCCGTTCGGCCGGGGCTATTACTGCAATCTCAAATATTGTGCCCGTAAGTCAACAACGGCTCTTTCTCTCATCCTTTTCCCTAACTTGCTTTGCTAGAAATCCTGTGTCAAACTGTGGGAGCTTTGTCTTGAAGCTCAAAGTTCCCCTCAGGCGTACGCGGACGCCCAAAAGTTACAAGATCTGATTAGCAATGCAGACGCCGGAGTGCAGAAGATTGGTATTGCCGGAATGAAGGCGCTTTTAAGTCGCACATTTGGGTATGGGGGAAGTCCTAGACGACCTCTTCTCCCCTTTCCAGATCGGAATCTAGATCTTTTGTTACAGAATCCATGGGTGCAAAAGCTGCTGAAGTATGAGAACGAGCTAGAGCATAGTGTGGACTAACATTGTGAAATAAAATATTGTGAAATCCCTGGCTGAGTGGCTGCCTATCCCGTCTATGACGTCCACCGTAGCTTATTTAATGGGTGATTGACTCGAAGTATTTTACCGTTCCATCTAACTTTTCTTTCGTGTTGAGATCCCCTGCATCTTATTGATAACGTTGAGTTCCGTATCAATGATAGTTTTAAAATCAAGCACGTTTTCAAACTTCGAGAGATGCCTGTCCATGACTTCTCTCATTTCAGAACTATTGATCGGTGGTGACGACTGCTGCCAAGTTCGCCAACCTCTCTTGCGAAGTTAACTTTGGAAAAGTCATAATGAGCGAAAATCAAAGTGGTAGTCGGGACTCAAGCAGACCCTACAGGTCACGGAAAGAGAGACCATGCGACGCCTGCAGGCAAAGGAAGGTGCTATGCGATATGCCTAACGGAGTACCTTGTATTCGTTGTATTCGACAGAGACACCCATGCACATTTGATCAAGGACCCAGGAAACGACTACGTTCTCCTGTTCAGGATGCTGTGTCCTCCCAGCCAAATTATCACATGTATGCATTCTTTTCGCAGGCTGCTCATACTATTTGAACGAGGCTGACCAAGTTTCAGGCCGTGGTTTAATGATTCCCCACCATCGTTCAGTCCAAACGCTTTCTCTCGAAATCTTCCCGCGTCCGTCGATTTTGACCAAAGTCCAGATTATTCTTTCGCCTACAATTTTGATAGCGTTTCGCCAATCAATCAGAGTTTTAACAAGGAGAATACATCCACAACTAACCAAGAGGCAAACTTGGTAACAGATACATTGCGGCCTGTATCACCAGAGACAGGAGTCACAGGACCACGGCAGTTGAACAACCGAAATCAACGCCGGACATCAGGGAGGGTCCAGGCGTCTTCTGAATCTAACGGTGGGGGAATCGGGAATCAATTCCAGGCTGATGACACTGGCAATCAAGCCTCTCTTGAATCTATACCAAATGCTTTCAGTTTCTACATTGGACCAACTGGAACTTCCGACATCTATTTGCTTCGCCGACAGACATTTATCGACAATAACATCTCGACAAGTATCGCTTCGGGGTTGAAATTCCAACTAACTGACAAGCCCGATTCACGGTCAAATATTTCCATGCAAAGCTCTTGGGAGCCTGAAGATGAAGGACTTGGTCCACTTCCTCCGACAATTTTCGGCATCACCGACAACAACCTAATTGTCAATGCAGAGCCTCGGGCCGAAACCAGCTTGAATCAGAGTGCGTGGTCAGATCTGTGGGAAGTGGTCGACCGTGAAGTGGCTTTTCGATTGCTGCAACTTTATCTTCGCTTCATCGAACCCTATTTTCCCATCTTATCGCTGGAGCAGGTCCCGGCAAATCCGCAAGCCCTTGAGTCCATGAATCTGGCATTGTTGGGGGGCATCTGTGCTACTGCGCTTCCCTACACTGTTTATGACGAAGCCTTATACCGATTGCTTCCCCGGCCGCCGTCAAGCCAACAACTGTATCGGATATGCTGGCAAAACCTGTGGCAGGACTTTCATGCTCCCTCTCTTGGCACGGTTCAGGCCTGCCTTATTCTTCAGCATCGATTGCCCACCAACCCAGTCTTATCAGATACAGCCTTCAAGTGGAGTTTGATGTCTTCTGCGGTGGCTGCTGCACAGACAATTGGATTGCATCGAGATTCGTCCTTGTGGCACCTGGTACCGCTCAAAGAACGCAATCTTCGTCAGCGAATCTGGTGGGCGTTGTCGAGTATGGAGAAATGGTATGCCTTGGCAAGAGGGATGCCATCTCATATTCATGATGATGAGTCTGATGTGAAACCATTAGAGCTACAACATCTTCAGGGGAGCTTTTCGGATTCACCAGAAACTCAATTGCACTTTTATTATCTTGTTACTTTGACGACCTTGCTTTCGGAAATACAGGGTACATTCTACACTGTCCGAGCAACTAATAGAGTTGCGAACAACCTGCACGCCAGTCTCGAACTTGCTCGGCCAATCCGCGCGAGACTTCAAGAATGGAATGACGGTCTGCCCACAACGGTCCGCTTTCGGTCCCAAAGGGCAGATCCTGGCAATCAAGAGCGTCTTCGGCCCGAAGTCATGGCTCGCCGGCTGAATGCGAACGCTTCACTTCATTTGTCCTACGTCGTGACGCACATGACACTTTTCCGTGCTTTACTGCGGCCCCTTGATCTCTGGGCCAAGGTTGTCAAGCATGATCGTCCCACAGCGGAAGCCATCCATGACATTGCTCTAGCTGTTGTTCGAGGCGCTCTGCTTTGTGTCAAAGAGCTTGTTGAATTCATGGAGGGCCTTACGGATTGCCACTGGAATGCTTTCTGGCATAGCTGGAGTCGTCCTAATTTCGCTATCGCAGGTACATTTATGGTTCACCTACTACAAATCACGGCACCTGAGGCAGATGCACAAGTTTCCTTAGAAGAAGAGCAGACCGAAGGAGAGGTGAATCTTCCGCACAATGACGAGGCATTATTTTTCAGCAACGAATGCCAAGAGCTTCAAGATATGGTCGAAAGATGGAGATGGGCCAGCAGAATATCAGCAAACAATGGAGCGGGTGCGAAAGGTCTGACCAATCTTGGCTTGTTCAAAGTCGAAACTCTGCTGGCTTCCTTGGGAGGTAACATATCCTCGGACAGGCTATGAGAAATTTCCACCTTTGAGGTACTTCACTTTGAGGTACTTCACGAAACCGAACTTTACTTTCACTAAGCTAACAGAGATTGAGCATAACTCTTGCTTCATCCTTTCGACATTCTCCATCATCTTCTTCAATCTTACTGGGAATCGGTATGTTTGCCAAGGGAGTTAATCTGAAAGCATGGCGGCGGTCACCGGCAGCATAGTCTAGCGTCTGAGAGTGTTGAGTGATGCGTTGATCCCACACGACCACGGTTCCAGGTTCGTATCTCACACGACAGCTGAAGTCGTGACCACGGTTGACGTGGTCGAAAAGGAATTTCAGGAGGTAATCTAGTCTCATCAGCGACTTGTTCATGGTTTAAAGCCCCGAATAGTACTGACCGGACTCTTCATCGTCCCAACCGACGATGCTTTGAGTGTAAGAAGAGTTTACGAACAGCGCTTTCTGCTTCGTCACGGGATGAAGTGTCACCACTGGATGAACATTGCGAGTGATTGGTCGTCGCAGGACCGAATTGTTTCCATTGTCGCGAATTTCGCGGAGGATTGGGTTCGCAGTGGTATGCACGGCCATGAGACCCTCCAACCGTTTCCTGAATGAAGGGGACAGTCGTTCAAATGCTCGACCCATCTGCCAGCAATAAGTTGTCAGTTGTAGGACCAGAGCTTCATGGAGGGGGATAACGCCAGTCGGCAGCCATGCTTAATGGAACACTTACGTGCGAAATGACCGTGTCGCCTCCAGTACCATCCGGCGATTCCAGCATGCAGAAGAATGTCAATCCAGGAGGTTGTCTTTCTGGAGACTGGTCGACGTGAAATTGGATCGGGCTTTTACGAGCCCAGGATTTTCGGATGCGCAAATCGTCCTTCGAATCGTACACAATGACAAACTCGATCGGTCCATCCTTGGGATGCGGCATCCATCCGTGCTTGTGGAGAGGTCCGAAATGCGAGGCAATTTCTACCTGTTTTTGGAATCCGATGTCCGTATACTTCTGCTCGCGGAATACCACGCACCCCCGTTGTGCTGTGAGAAGTGCAAGTTCATCTAGGCCTTCTTTTGTGAGATCCGACTGCAGAGTGAAGCACTGAAGTTAGCAAAGCAGTCAGATACCCCTTGAAGCCAGTAAACTAACAATTTGAACGCCTTCCAGCTCTGTTCCGCAATGAGGACTCAATTCCGATACCTTGGTGGCATTTTTGAGAAGATTTGGCATATCTGGGTCTGCCCGATGACCTGGGTCATCATGCTCAAATGACCCGACTTCTTCCACCTTTTCCAGCGGATCATAGTGTGCTTGAAGCGGGCTACGTCAGCTTGGAGTCAGAATGTTTTCTTCTTTAGACCACACATACGAAGATATTTGGGATACAGTGGCTCCTTGGGCTGAGCCTTAAGTTCGCCGACTGGGGCAATCATCTTGAGCAGTAGTCATGGAAGAGCTATCGTTGGTTGTCACAAACGACTCAGGAATCCGAGAGTCCAGCTGTCGAAGTTTTATGCTTTCTTGGAGAGGCCATCCACAGGACTATATCTAGCACAGAAATAATCACTCTAGAAGCACGGCGCAGGCTGACCCCGGAAAATACTGGTACCAATGTATTCTTGAGGTCTGAACGTGCGCGCGCGCGACCTATCAGCCGCCCACCGATACAGACGGCCATCATGGTGGGTATCACTGGGGTTTCGCCGTATAGAGCGCCCAACATGCAGTGAATATCAATGTGGAACGGAGAGCCTTTGGGAGAGGAGGGCACGTCCTTCAAAGAGTCACCAATGGGCGGCATCGCTCATCTCCGGGCGTGGCTTGAATCATACCTGGCTCGCCTGGGAGCGCCCAAGCGTTGCGCGCTCCTTGGCAACTATTGCTTTTAGAGTTGCGCGCTCTAGGCTTAAAGGGGTTCAAATGACACGATCAATTGAGCATGCTGGGGATTTAACGCCTTGGCCATACCTCTTCAGCCAGACTGTGTGCCACCTAAAGCTCACCCACGCCATCTCAAGCTTTGTCTGTCAAATGATTTCTCCGAACACACAACATCTTATCGTTTGTTGCGCGCAATTTCTCGTCAACGAGTCTCAGGGTTTCGCCAATCTATCACTTCGAGACTTGAAATCGATACCAAGCACAAGTCCTATACGCATTCACTATTTGGGCGTCAAGATGGATAAATATTGGTTACCTCCTCTCCATCACACCACGTTTCTCGTCAGGTACTCAGGCTTCTCATTCCGTGCTCAAATCACTTGAACTATTTCCGTTTCCGGTTCGACCTCGCAAAGCGGACTTCCGTCATCAAATCCTATCAAGTCTTCGCAATGGTCGCCGAGAAGGAGACAGCTCAGGATGTCATCGCCCCGGCTGTCGAGCGAGGCTCTGTCGAATTAACTGCCCAGGAAGCCGTAAAGGCTGTCAAAGCAGGCCGCCTCAAAGATGTCGATATTGCTGCCCAGATCATTGCCGAGTACGGCCACGAGAACGAAGGTTGGACGGCCGAAGAAGAAAAGAAGTTGATGCGCAAGGTCGATTGGCGGTTGATCCCGATTGTAAGCCAATTTCCAGCTGGACAGCTATTCACGGTGCTAACGAAATAGCTTTTTGTCTGTGCTACACTGTCAGGACTCGACAAGACCGCTATCTCCGGGGCTGCCATCTATGGGTTGAAAGAAGATCTCAACCTGACTGGTCAGGACTACTCCTGGTGCGGTTCAGCTCCTTTCTTTGGAGGTTTGGCTTTCATGGGTCCGGCAGCATATTGCCTGCAGAGACTCCCAGCCGTCAAATTCTTCGCCGCCAATGTCTTCATGTGGGGAGTGACAGCCTCGTGTATGGCAGCCTGTACCAGTTTCGGGAGTCTCTTCGTCTGTCGATTTCTCCTGGGTGGATTTGAAGCTCTTCTTATCCCCGCCGTCACCTTGGTGGTCGCCATGTGGTACCGACCCGAAGAACAACCGAAAAGAAATGCCATCATTCTGAATGTCATTGCGCCCATCCTAAATGGCTTTATCTCTTGGTTGGTGGGCTACTATAACGGACCTTTTGCTCCGTGGAAGATTATCTTCCTTACCCTGGGAGTATTCACCTTGTTGTGGTCTTTCGTGGTGTTCTTTTTCCTTCCTAATAACCCTCTGGATGCTCAGTGGCTTTCCGGTCGCGAAAAATACATGATCATTCAGCGCAAGGCAGCAGATAACACAGGAATCGAGTCCAAGGTCTTCAAGAAAGAACAAGTTGTGGAGGCCCTTTTCGACGTTCGTACCTGGCTGATATGGTTTGCTATCGTGAGTTACCCACTCGTCAGACAATCACGTTGTTGGTATGCTGATTTGGATGTATAGGTCGCTCTCCAGGTCCCGAACGGAGGACTCACCACGTTCAATACTTTGATCATTAAAGGTCTGGGTTTCGATTCTCTACACACATCATTGCTTGCAATGCCGCCCGGAGCTATGAGTACACTCTCTGGCATTGCCCTGTCATTTTTGGCAGCAACAACTAGAAAATGGCGGACCGTGATTGTCGCCGCGTCCATCTTGCTTCCTTTATTTGGCGCTGTTCTGTGCTATTCGTTACCGAGAACGAATCTTGCCGGCCAGCTTGTTGGTCTATAGTGAGTTTCTAGGTCCTCCCTCTAGCGATAAGCCCGGACCTCTGCTTTACTGACCACTCCAACAGCATCTTGTACACTTACTGGGCGCCCTATGTCACCCTTGTGTCCATTTACCAGGCGAATATTGCCGGCCACACTAAAAAGTAAGTCTTTAGCCATCTCCATGAGAAAATAGAAAGCAGCCCCAATCAAGACTCGAGTTCGAAAAATACATCCCTGACACATCCCGCCTTTTCTTTATCTAGGACCGTCCTATACGCCTTCTACTACGTCGCCTGGGCGACGGGCAATATCATCGGCCCGCAAACCTTCCGCGCCGACCAAGCCCCCACCTATACCGGCGGCACGGTGGCCATGATCGTGTGCTACGTCGTGGCCATCGTGCTCGTGCTGCTGTACGGTTACCTGTCACATAGAAGCAATGAAGCCCGCAAGGAGGATATCCTCGCGGCCGCGGGCGATCAGGATTGGCTCGATAAGACGGATAAGGAGATTAGGGGGTTTAAATACACGACTTAACGGAATTTAGAGAGAGAGACAGGGATGGTGTGGGTATGGACATAAGAGTGGATTGGGAGAGATGTATGTATAATGGTCGTCAACCAATGGGCCTTTTGGACACGTGTGTGTATGTGTGTGTGTATCCAGACAGTCGATGAATCCATACATGGTACCTAGACGTGCATTACCTCCAATTCAATCGGACCCCCCACCATAATACAATACGTGACTAGATCGACGAGGCACTTTCGATCTACTGGATCTAGGTACGTAACTTGGCAATTGCCTGAGCCTGAGCCTGAGCCTGAGCCTGAGCCTGAGCCTGAGCCTGAGCCTGAGCCTGAGCCTGAGCCTGAGCCTGAGCCTGAGCCTGAGCCTGAGCCTGGCGTTCTAGCTTCACTCGCTCGTGGCGCGAGGCGAGGCGTGGCCTGTCTAGATACTGCACGTACCATCAGGAAACCATTCTCCACCAGCTCCAGTGTGGCTTTCTTGTTTCTGTCTCTTGTTCATGGCATTGTCTGCTTTCTGATTCTGTCTTCTTCTTCGTCTGTCTACCGTTCTAGTCCAGGGCTGGTGTCATTTCCATCATCTCGCCGCAACTCGACTGTGCGAGAGTTGCCGGCTTCAGAAGCGTTCTTCCGCTCCTCCCTCCCTCCCTCCCTCCTAGGCTCCACTTGAATTATTTCCATCCCTCCCTCATCGGGTGAAGTTATCCAACGGCGCCTCGTGCTTAATCTCCTCCCAAACCTTATCAATGCCCGCGACGGCCTTGGCGCTCAGGGGACCCTTCTCAATGCCCGTCAACGTCTGTTCCAATTGCTCCGTGGTGCTCGCGCCGACGATGATCGCATCACCATGTTCCTTCTTCAGCGGGCAGTTGTACGCGACCCAGCGGTAGGCGAGCTCGGCGCGCGTGCAGCCTTCTTCGTTCGCAATCGCCTCCCATTTCTCCAGCGCAGCGAGATAGGCGGGCTTCATGTACATCTGTCGATACATACCGCCCAGGGCTTCAGGGCCGAATCGGCCGGCGCCGTCTTGGATCTGTTGTGCCGTCTTGGTGAGAAAGCCGCCGGCGAGGGGGGAGTAAGCGTAGAATGCGATGCCGAGTTTGCGGAGTGTGGGGAAGAGTTCGGTTTCTTGTCGGCGGGCGACGGGGGAGTAGTTGCCTTGGTAGACGGTGGGAAGTACCCAGCCCTTGGATTTGGCGATGTTGTAGGCCTTTTCCGTGTCCTCGGGCGAATAGTTGGACAAACCGAAGCGTTTGAAGACTCCAGTCTTGTAGACCTCATCGACGCCCGCGAGGGTTTGTTCGAGGTCATTTTCTGAGTCAGGGCAGTGGATGTAGAAGATGTCGACCTGTGGGGTGGGTGTGGCAGTATATTAGCTTTTTCTTCATTTCAATTCTGCTGGTTGGAGTTTGACAATGAAGATGACGAGCCACAGAGATGAGATGTCATTGACAATAGACACCTTTCACAGTAGAGCTTGCTCGACATTCACCACCCTCGCCTCACTTCCATCCTCACCCAACGTTCACACAAAACTCACCTGTTTAACGCCCAGCTTCTCGATCGATGCCTTCGCCGAACTGACGATATTCTCCTTGGTAGCCCAGCCCTTCTGCCAGCCGCCCATCCACTTGGTGTCGATGATGAACTTCTCGCCGGCTTTCAGCTCACCCAGTGCCTTCTCGGACTCGCCGTACAGCTGGGCCGAGTCGAGTGTGTTGACGCCGTGCGAGAGCAGGATCTGAAACGCCTTCTCGTTGTAGGATGCCTCGTTCCAGGGCTCGCGGTTGCCAATGGCGGCGGCGCCGAAGACGACTTTGATGCTTCCAGACATGACTGTGAGTAGTACCTTAGGTTTGTAGTTGTTGATATGAGAGGGGAAGAAAGTGGTGAGGGTGCGGTAGGAAAGGTGAGTGGGATTTGGGGAAAAAAAGAGAAAGAAGAGATGGATATTTTCCTTGACGTCAAGACAAAGGGAAGCAGCTCTATTTATCTTTCACTCGGTCGTGGTTACCGATATCAGGCGCTCCTTAAATACTCTGATGGATTTGGAGGGGCAGTTGAAGGGGATCTGCTCGTTAGCATGCATGTGCGGGGAATCCAATGTCTAAAGTCGTGGTAGCCAAACGAGTACGCGTCGAGACATGGAATGGCTAGATTGGGCAGTGAGTTGTACCTGGAGGTAACCTGAATGATACTTGGCTGCTATCAGCCTAAGGCACTTTGTTTTCATGCCCGTGCGTTTCAAATCGGCAACTCTGCCAATTTGGTACCTAGGGAATTTTCATGGCAACATTAGGCCCTAATAATCAGATAATTACAACAAACCATTCTTTGAAATTATGCATTTATGCAGTGGCTCAATGCTTAAATCTGTCTTTATGACGTGGAAGAGTATTTGGATTTGTCATCTCTCACACCTGGGAAGGAATGCGACAACTGCCACAAAAGAATTTTGACCTGCTCCATCTCTGCTTTCAGTCAGTCTCTTGCCTTCTCGCGCTATTCCATCTCCAGCTAAACTCTGCGAGAAGTGCGCTTAAGCCCGGCCAAATCCCATGCGGCTGTGGCGGAGATATCAGTCCAGATACGGGGTCCTAGTAGTCAGGCACCAGGTAGCTCCCTGCCTTTGGGAAGGTGTTGCACGCTCCTGGGGATTGTGTGGAAGGGTTGGCAGCTGGATTTCCAACATGTGAGATTGGTAATACACCTCGAATGAAGCGCGCTAGAAAGGATTCCAAAGCTGAGAGCCCACAAAATGCGCTTCGGCTCTGTGTTAGGCTCATGTCAATTACAACTGCAAGTAACCATGCTGTATCGGCCGGGAGCTGAGCGCACACTCTCGTCTAGCCATCGTTTGTAATGGTGGGCCACAGCCTTGATCGAAACCCCATGTCCCAGGCCATCGCGTCTTACATATGGAGAAATCGGACCAACGTTTGCACCGCGACCGCATGTCTGGAGTTAAGCCGGACGAATTGGATCAACCGACCTGCAAAGGGCTGACAAGAAAGTTTTCCTCTTGAACTCAAAGAAATTCGTTGACAGTTTCATTATCCTTAAGAATGATATGGTCATGCCATACCCATGTGAATTATGTCCATGAAGTCCTCCCACAAAATCCCCAAATCGTTGGGTGCTGTTTTCCTCGGCAACTTCTCAAAACTTGTACTCTTGTCGAGGTGTCTGGACACGCGAGTGAGGTACCGGTAGAAGCATATCCATACATGGAGACTGCTGAGGTGTCGGCAGGGGCTTTGGACCATAGGGGTTGACAGAAAGTAGGTCTGGCCTCGGTTGGAGGCGTGCTTCGATGCTTGGGGTGTCTCTGATCCAGGTCCCAGAAAGGGTCCGGGCTTGTCGGCCGCTGGTATAGGCATGTGGCTCTTTGAAATCGCCGTGGCTCTCATCTCTTGACCACGACTCAGGCATCGACGTACTTCGATGGTGAAAGGTATCGCGAAGGAAGGTGTTGAAGCTCGGCAGCTTGAATAGCTTTGCGGAAGAGTCGCCCGACATACGTTGTTGCTCTTGAGAATGGTCCACATATCGGGGTGCTGGTAGTTCGCCGACCGGCGGGATCGTGGAGGGGGCAGAACTGTCGCTGTTCTCGGAGACGTTGTCTTCGTCAAGGTCCTCCGCCCGCTGCCCGTGGCCTTTGCGCCCGACCGTCATATGATGATAGTGAAGTCGACATGCTAGTTCTGACTTCTCTAGGCGATTGGCAATATTCTTGTAGGATAGCTTGGAGCCTTGAGTGCGACTTCGAAAAAGAAAAGATTCCTGTCCCGCATCAGTAGAGAACGGAGTAATTCGGTACAACCAAACCCACTTCTTCATCTGTCCAACATCGTATCACTTTACCCTGCCGCACTTTGTCTCTCCTCGATGAACCGGGCGACTTGGTGATGCCCCGAGAGCGTGATGTCGACCTAGAGACTGATCTGGACGGCGGTGAAAGGATGGACGGGGAAGACATCTCCGCCAATATAGATGGTATTTCAAAGAAAGCAACCTCAAAGCGATAGCTGAAGATTAGGTATCCACCGGCTCGTGTATTCGAATATTTTGCGACTGGCTCTACAAGATCTCGGCACTTCGATCCTAGACGTTGTCGCTGTTGTGTCTCTTGGAGTGTGACATTCTCCAGTACAGTTGGTGTTTGTCAGTTATATGAGCGAGAAATGTGCGAGACTTGAACCACAGTCTGCCTTTGCGTTTCCAAAGGCAGAATCGATGCCGGCTCTGCAAATATGCGACCTGATGCCGGCCATGGATGGGTGGAGTTATCGGTGTGTGGTCAAGGTAAGAGTAGGATTTTTGGATCACTCTGGAGAGAGGAATAGCCGCTGGTACCGTTGCCAGTGGCCGGTTGCGAATCAGGATTAGGGCCACTAGGCTTTGCCGGGCATGCACACAGTGAGCAATCCAAGCGCAAGGGTGTGCGGCGTAGCAATGAGGATCATGCAGCCAAAAAATTCGTGCCGATGGTCAAGTGGTCCTCGGAAAGTCACCCGTCTGCCGTCCCTGAATGGGCAACAGATGTCCAGCACTCCCCTCAGTCAGCAAAAGCTACTGGAGAAATCACCATCGATTGATGCTTCGGAACGTATGGAAACATCTGAGGAAGGGAGTCCTTCTACCAGTCTCAGATTGAGCTCGGACGCGACGGCTCATGTCGCTCTAGAGCAGGGCAAACCGGCAGACTTCAAGCCACACGGATGCAGAAGGACAGTGGTGTCGTACGGCACAGGTGAAATGTTCCGAGATAGTGGAGGGGCCGACATTGGGTCGATACGAAGGATGGTATTCCTTCTCTTGTGCTGAGATTCTGCCTTAGGGCCTGGTTGGCGAATAAAAGAGGGTGGGTGTCGTGCAACAAGCGCCAGAGCAGCATGGGCGGCTAATTGTCAGCAGCGAAGCCACACAACGAGGGCCAAATTGACAGGGAGGGTGAGGGCCCACGGCTTGGAGCCCTAGGACGTTGATGATTTCGAATAAAAGTGTCCTTGACTATTGACATTCTACCGAGCGTGCAGATGGTTCAGTATCAAGGACTGGAGTGAGGGATCCGCTTGAAAGCACCCATGACAGGGAATGCCACACGCTTCGATTGTTGGACCGCATGAAATCTCCACCACATCTCGTGCTAGCAAAACTGCTGGTGGCGATTGAAGCGTGATTCTGCCAAAAGTCGACGGTCCAACGCTGGAGTCGATCGTTATCTAGAAAGAGGCATCGGGCTGGAAAGCGTTTGGGCAGCAACCCCGGATTTTTCTAGGTGCTTTAGTTTCCATGCGATACCGGCACCGCGACGGGTGCCTTTTGGTCCTCACATCCAACCGAGAATGTTTCGTTCCTGTTTTGCGGAAGAAGCGAGATATGTCGATTGCTGTTATCACAATTCCAGGACGTTGTCGCGACGGAATCACAGGTTCAAATTGTTGTCGCAGGATGTTGATAGAAGATTGGAAAAGTCGGTGGGGACGCGTCTCTGAGACCGTAGACGTGAAGGTAGATCGCTTAACAGCCCAGGCCATAACAGTGCCCGGAAGTCGTGATCCCACCTCGGCTTGGGGGAAAGCGTAGGCGTGCACCAGGCTAGTGCTGGGTCACTAAACAAGCCTAAGAAGGCGGTATTCCGCTCCCCCGAAACCCACCAGCCTCAACCCCCGTCTATGATGGGGGCCAAAATTGAGGCTTGACCACCAGGTCGCCAGGTCGTCAACCACCAAACCAACCCACTATCACGAACTATCTACAACTAGTGTTCCATGTCCTCGTCGTCAACCTGGCGCTTCGACACCCGATGGCCTCCTTTGTCTGAAGATGCTGGATTACCCTGTCATGGGATGCAGAAGCTCTTTATGCCCCGAGTATTAGTCGTGCAGATCGGCCATCTGTGATAGAATTCGTCTTAGATTTTGACAATTCCGCCGCTTTGAAATCTGGTTACAACCATTTTAGGAAGACCGCTTTGAAGATTTTACTTTTTCAACTCGTGGTCTGGCCGCTGATGATATGAGCTCCGCCACGAGCACCACCTCTCTTCGCGCCAAGTACATCGTTTCAGGTTTCGCCGTTCCCATTACCAACGTGGACATTTGTACCTGTGGGGATCTGAACTGCTTGGTTGGGGTGCGGCGCGTGCACCAGCAACCTCTAGCTCCGCCATCTCGATATTGCGAGGTGTTGAGCCATTCTTCACGGCATTCAAGATACCCGATCGAGGATCCCAGAGACAAGACCCACGAATTTAGCGTACTGTACATTTTCGGCATGCGAGAACGGATATGTGTATCGCCTCGAGAAGTCTGACCTTGTAGTACACCTCTGGCGCCGAACCTCCCAAGTGAGAAATCCGTCTACTTCTCGCTGTCTGCACACGCGGAGCATTGCGCCGAATCTACCGCAACAAGCAGTTACGCGCAACAGTCTCCCCGGACTCCACGGATTGACTTCCATTTCTTGAACCGCCATCAAAATCCCAAGTCAGCCTGACGATCACACATCAGCATTCGTAGGTATATTGACTTTTCATCAGGACTCACCGCCCCAGCCATATTCTGAAACACGTAGCAAAGAATTAATACTACGCGCAGGCCGGGGCCAGGCCAAAATCGCACAGAATCTGTCAGCGATCCATGTTGAGGTTCGTTTGGGACAGCCTGTGGGGGCTGCGAAATTCGTCTTCTTCCCTCACCACATTGAGTCCGTCAGCCAATACTCTCAAGCATCCAAAGTCTCTGTTTGGCATTTCAGTCGCCTGCGATTTCAGCTGACTTGCTAGCATTGAATATGCACGCAATGGCATGTGGACAATTTCGCGTTGCAGTTCTAAAGCAGACTTCCGGGTAAAAAGTCTGCACGGTTGCAACTTCCTCTCCAGCTGAGACGGCACATATGGCCAATTCGATCAGCCTTGGTCTATTGCTGCGAGCCCGACGACGAGGGCAAGGTTCATAGGTGCCAGATTCGCAACCATTCTGGCAGGTGAGTATTGGTTTCGCAATTCATGCTAGCAGATGTTCCCATCTGGAGACTGCGGCACGATCTCTAACACAGTCAATGGTTAGTAAACAGTTGCACGTTTATGAAAGCGTTATGGCTGTACGTCTAGGTAAGGTCTTTAGCCCCCAACGCCTCCCCACCAACCAGACTCGTAGCCCAGCCCAAGATCGGCCTGTGTCACATCAAGGTAGTTGGACCAGTCTTCGATACTGAAAGGCAATAGATTCGTGTTGGCCTGAAGGTCTGCAAGAGCTAGTCTCGCTGCGTCGTGGTCGGCGATTGTAGGTACTGTTAAAGTTGCGTCCGCCGATCCAGGAATTCTGCTTATGGCTGTCGAAGGGAATTGAGTCTCTGTCGGATTATTTTGGTTGGTACCGGTACTGCCGATGCTGTGTTCCTCTGGCCTAGGTCTCTTTTTCGAATTCAAGCGACGCCAGCGGATTGCTGTTGCCACAAGTTCAAGCCATAACGAAGCTCCAAGTCGAGACTCGACAGGAGATTCGACGCGAGTCGAGTCTATTATGCCCTTTTTGCAAAGGACTTCAACCACGCCAGCGGCACGGTGGCACTCATCACCATCCGAAGAAGAGCAAGCCATGATTGCGCCATGTCCCATTCTAATAGCATCGTCAACCTCTCCAAGTTCTCTCAAGGAGATCCGATTGAGTGCAGATATCTTCAGCAGCATAAATAGCGCGACGGCATTGAATCGTAGGTATAACTTTGGGAAGTATCTTTGCGGAATGGTCCGCGGCGCTGGCGAATTATCGCCAAAAGGCAACGACGGACTCGCATAGAGCTCGATGAGCTGGCACGCTGCATGTGCCGCAGAGCTTTGGATAATCGTATTGTCGGGGTCCCTAGTAGACGTAGCGGACGACCATCGCAGACTGAAAGAATACAAATTGAGCAGGATGCACAAATAGACGAATTCGACTGTGGGATTCCATGAAGTTGGCGACTGGCGGAGTTCCGATGCCAGTGAGTTAACGTCTTTCTCGAGCAGGCGAACCAATCTCATCCGATTCCTGAAGTCTTTGGAGGTATTGTCGCCCAGTATATCATTGATTCTGCTGACATAGAGGACGATACGGAGCTTGGAGATGAAGTCTGCCGGAAGAGCAGCTTCTTCACCTGGTTTGAGTTCAAGAGCATCGAAAGGAACGAGACAAGGAAGCCCAATTTCGCAGCTTAGTCTGTAAAATGTCAATGGATCACACCACTGAAAGAGCGAGAACCTTTCACTTACAGGGCGTTGACAAAGCACCAGCATCGCCATATCCTAGTATGGTTCCCCTCGTCGGATGCAGTCTTGGAGTATGAGAAAGCATGATACTCATGTTCGTATCCCACACGGTGACACCCAGCCTGCAACGCCATTTGCAGCACTATACCATTATATATCCAGCGCATATCGTCAGATTGTCGTTCAACCGGTAGAGGCCACATACACAATATGAGCAATGATTGCATGGTATACACAGAGTTGTTGCGGCGGGCCATGAGATTCCCAAGAAGGCTAGGCATTTTCTCACACAGAATCGCGAAGTGATGCTGGTGGCACTGAAGATTCCGGGATGCTGTAAGAACGATGGTCCAAAACAAGAGAGGACTTGCATCGAAGATCGCGGTAGGGTCGACGTGTGTTTCCAGGACGGGAAGGTGCTGATAGTATCGAAGCAGATATCTGGAAGAAGATGGGCGGTTAGGATTTAAAGGGTATCTTCCCGTCAATTGCAGGTACGCACTCTTCAAATAGTTCGTTTACTTCTGGCTTCGACAAAACAAGGTCTTCATCGAACTTGAAAACCGAGTCCTGGCCATGCTGAGAGCCT
Source organism: Cladophialophora exuberans (assembly GCA_030068005.1). Classification (NCBI taxonomy): domain Eukaryota; kingdom Fungi; phylum Ascomycota; class Eurotiomycetes; order Chaetothyriales; family Herpotrichiellaceae; genus Cladophialophora; species Cladophialophora exuberans. Next base: position 7,024 of record JANSVK010000225.1, on the reverse strand, counting down.
TCGAAGAGTTGAGGAGACTCGGTGATTGTCTCCACTGCAGGGGAGACATCGACGTCGATTGAACTGCTGGATTGAGTCAAAGCAGCCTGGTTTTGCCAGTTTACGCTGTCACTAGGAGCTTGAGGCCCGTATTTGAGCCTATTCAGCTCTTGTGTGAGTTGGGCAACCCGACAGTGAGGTAGTTAGCGAGGATGCTGTTGACAATGATTGTGCTGGAGCTTACTTCCTTGTAGGCACTCGCTTATAGTTCAGATCAACTTTGCAAGCAAGATTTCGTCCCGCGCATCTTGAGCAAGGCGCTGGAAATGTGGAAGATGCATTGCAACGGAGCTATTGATCAGGTCAGAGAGGATGTTCAAGCTGTCGCCAGAAGTTCGAACTGTGTACCTTGTTCTGCCGACACACCACGCAAGCTGCTGGTCTAGTCATAATATGACAGTTTTGTGATTGATTTCGTTTGAAGTACTAGAAAAATTGGGCGACAATACCTCATGGAAGTTTTAAATTCTGGCGGATTATAGTGCAGGATATTTCTCTTGCTCAAAGCCGTTTCCCCTTTGAAGCAAAGTCAACACTTCGCACGATCCTCTAGGTGGCTCACGTAGACTTATTTCCGAGAAGGAAGTCTGTTCTAAGTGAGTCAGGAAGCGTCTGTTGTTGGCAATTTGGTAGATCGACTACATTTGATGCTAGGTGAGGGTCATAAGGAGAGTGACAGGTACTAGTAGTTTGCAGTCGGCGATTCATTCTCGCCACCCAGCTCAAGCTAGGCGGTCCTAGAGACAGCCCGGTATGCCTATGGCTCAGCCCACTAACCCCATGTCTGGGCCTACGCAGCCATGCAAGCGACAGCCAAAAGCTTACTGGAAAATCGGCTTCCCGGCTACCTCTGCATTCGCTACGGGGTACCCCATGGCCCTTGCAGGCTCAAACCGCCTGATATCTTCACCTAATATCCCGGAAGTTCAGGAGAAATCACGAATGCAAAGCTCAAATTCACACATTTTCATTGTTTTGACCAATATCTAAGTTCGTATACTACAGCAATCGGAAGATATGGGAAATGATTCCTGGCTCTTTGCTCAGATGAGATTAGTTCACTGATATTTTAGTCTCATAGCAATACGTGCCCGTCTGGGAATGGAAGCCTCCACGCAAACTACCCGATTTTTCATTGCGATAGAAATCGACTACTCCAGGACTCAGCTTTCGGCTGTTGGGTGGGCATAACCACACACGGAGCAAGTGTCGCTTGGTCTCCTCCGTATCACCGTCCTCGAATTCGGTTCGAGCGTGCATGGTGATATGGTTGTTCAGGAGTTGAATATCGCCCGGCTCGAACATCATTGCGAAATGGAATTTCGGGTCGTTAGCGACTTTTCCGACCAGATCGATAGCTTCTTTCTGCTGCTCAGTAAGACGAGGAATTTCCGGGAAATCCTGAGCGGTAGTAATGTGGGGAGGAATATAGCGGCATGAGAAGCGTCCTCCTTCCTCGCTGAAAATGGGGATTTTATAGTAAGGTCCGGCGCCAGGCGGTGAATTACCCTTCCAAGTCCAATAGAAGTCTTCATACAAGATTTTGAGCAAGTCAGGTCTCGTCTTCGCAATCTCATTCCGGACAGCAACAGAGCTGCATATCATGCTGAGTCCGCCTTTCTTCGCAACCTGCAAGACCATGAGGCCAACAATATCGGCGCTATCAGTATGGAATGAGAGGTGAACACGAGACATATATCCACGACCAGTAGTAGAGGATGGATGGATATCGTTGCCGAAGTTCTTGACATCCCCAAGAAGATCTCCTGTTCCACTTTGCGAGACAGCTAGTCCAAGATTCAATCCAAGTCCCCAGTAGATCATTCTCATTTCAGCCTTAGTATATTTGTGGGCGGGGAGTCCACGCAAGACGAAGAGGCCCATATCGTTCTCCAGACTTTCGAGGACTCTTTTCAACGGTTTCTCTGAAGCTCGAAGAGGGAAATCCTCTTTAGTCATGGTCTCACATCCTTTGTGTTTTTTCAGAGTTGTCTGAAGAGCATGGTCGATGTCCTGGAGCTCTTCCTCTGTGAAATGGTGAATCCATCTGTCGGGATTCTGCTCAGCATCCACTGCCAGCCATTCTATGATATTGTTCATTAGATTGTGTTTCAGACAAAGTAGATAAATGAGAGGTACCTTGGTCCAACAAAGTCTCATTGGGTCCCATTTCGTCTTATTGAAGGGCTGATGCTAACTGATTTTGAGTCTAGCTCTGATTCTTATACTGCTGCTAGGTCGTCAATCTGAAGCTGATGAAATGCAGTTTCTTTGCGGCATGAAAACGATTATGGTTTCTTATATTTTGAGCTTTAACGACCACGTCTCCAGAGATGTCACTTCTACCGTACCATGTTTACGCAACTCTTACCTTGGTAGTCACCTGGGTTCAATCCTTGATCGTCACAGGTCGCCAGCCGGTTGTCTGTAAACGAGCGATTGACTGGGGTCGGGGGGCAGAGTCTCCAGTTCCCAGCCACCAGCCGAGCGACGTTCGGCATAGTACTAGCGTTGCCGATATTCGGGGAATCGCTTGGCAAGCTAACGCGTCTCGCGGCCTCAAGCTTTCACAGACGCTCAGAGTGCCACACAACACAAATCATATTGTCAACACGGACGAAGGCGGCAGCGCGACGCGCCGGCAGCAGCGAGGCTCGCTCATTGAACATCTCTGGCTGCACAACATGCAGTCCATAACTATGGCGCCGAAACCCGGAGCCTTTACTCTCACAGTCGTCCAACGTCTTGTCGGACTCGAACGGTGTTGTTCCCATCCGAGGTCCTCAGCAGAACGAGAACTCACCGAATCAGAGAGCTCTCCTTTTGTTTTTCCCTTATCCTGATCACAGTTGTGGTCGTATTTTCTCTACATCCCGTAAACTCCAAGACTACTGAAAGTGGTCGACCTCAACTCACTCCAAGACTCTCTCCCAAACATCTTGTCCCGCTTCAATTGTTTCACGATGTCGCCAATGGCTATTCGTGCGAGTGATGCGTCTGCAAATGGCGCTGCACCGGCCTTGGACGGGAGTCTAAAGCCACTATGTGGCATAGTGACACCCATGGGAATGCTAGGGTATGGCTTCGATGAGAGCCTCATGACTAACAGCCTTGATGAGCTCACTGGGACCGATTCTCCCCTTCCCGTGGCCATCATTATGGACTCAGGCTCGACAGACTCTGGTCCGTCAAAACTGGCCTTGGGAAGCATGACTTGCCCCGAGGATTCATACCGCCGAGACTTGACCAAGTTGGTTCGGGCGGGCATTAATTATCACGTGCCTATCCTGATATCCTCTGTTGGTGGAGATGGGAGTAATGAGCATGTTGATCTTTTCGTCAACATCATTCAAGAAATCGCTTTATCGCTGAACTGGTTAGTTTTCTCCCAGCACCTCCCTCTGACTTGCAACGCTGGACTGACTGTAACCACATTTGAAGCCCAAGGGAGTTGAACATCCTTGCTTTGTACTCTGAAGTGTCCAAGGAAGTCATACAAGAGCGCCTTCTGAATGGCCAGATTTCTGGATGTGGAGATGCTGTCCCTCAACTGACTAACGAAGAGATTCATGCTGCTCCGCGAATATTGGCCCAAATGGGTCCTGAGCCAATATTAAAGGCCATGCAAGCGAACCCGGATTTTGACATACTCGTTGCGGGACGTGCATACGATCCGGCAATATTTGTGGCCTTCTGCGCCATGAAACGAGTCAAGACCCCTTCATCACCCTTGAATTCTCTCAGCAACGCTTTACTTGGAGGATTTTTCCATCAAGGGAAAATCATGGAATGCGGCGGGCTGTGTGCAACGCCCAAATCGCACGGTGCCACAGCTTTGATTTACAATGACGGAACGTTCGACGTCTCCCCGATGGATCCCAAGGCGAAATGTGTCCCTCTGAGCGTGGCTGCTCACACTCTTTACGAGAAGTCACGACCCGATATTTTGCACGGTCCAGGCGGGTATCTGGACCTCAGTCAAACCACCTATGAACAGCTGTCAGATGGAAGAACAGTGCGCGTTCGAGGTGCAGACTTCATCTTCTCCGTTGCAGAAGGCTTACCGTACACAGTTAAATTAGAGGGCGCCCGAGTCATTGGTTACCGAACACTATTCGTCGGATCTTTCAAGGATCCTATTCTCATCGGCCAGATACACGAATACCTCGACACTGGTAAGCAACATTGCTCTCGACAGCATAAAGACATGGATGGGAAATGGAAACTCGACTTTCACATTTATGGAGCTCCCGAAAGACGACCCGACGATTCTGACCCCATTGACGAATCTCTCATGCCCAACGAGGTATTCATCGTAGGAGAAGTCCTCGCCGACAGTCCAGCGTTGGCCAAAAGCATAGCATCAACAGCGAGAGTATATTGCTCCCATGGTGCGTACAAAGGACAGATGGCTACTTCGGGAAATTTCGCTTTCGGCATCGGCGGCAAGACTGAATTGGATGTGGGTCAATGCAGTGAATTTTCCATTTACCACCTGATGAATCTTGTGGATGGAGAAGAAAGTGGACATCTAATATCGAATGATGGAGAGAAAATCGTTGCCAAGGGCCAAACCACTAAAGGATTATTTCCATGGCACATATCAGTGTCACAAGCCTCCACAACACAGCCTACTGTCTCAAATGGTACGATCATAAGTGCCAAGGGGAAGCCGACTACCAATGGTGTTGTGAAATCCGCTCTTAACGGACACAACGAGAAGAAGCCCTTGATCAAGACCCTTAACCAGGCCAAAACACTCAGGGACGTCGCAAAGGTCATTCGCTCCAAGAATGCAGGGCCGTTTGAGATCACTTTCGATGTAATCTTTGACGACCCAAAGCTCTACCAAGCGGTGAAATCATCAGGAATATTGAGTCAAGAAACAGTGGCTGATCTGTTCGGGCGATCAGCCGAGGAAGTAGTATGGTGTGGCTTCTTTGACCAGGCTTTGGCTTTCAAACTCACTCTTCCAAGGAAACGCAATGGAGAGTTACGCTGTTCCGGGGGTTACATGGAGAATGATGTTCACGGGTCCCAACAATATATGCCGCTGATGAAACTGCCTCTAAGCGAGGACCTCAAGAAATCTCTAGCAACATTGGTATGAATGTACAGAGATAGGAAACATAATAGAGTAGATCATGTAGACCTCTCGAGAATTCAACGAGGAAATTTCTCCCGACAACTTTAGGAAGGCAGTTCTCGTACTTCTTTCAAAATGCTCCTTCCACCGGCATCGTTGGCTATTGAGGGGCACCTATATACGTAGCCGCCTAAACTCTAAGAGACTTGATGAAAACACTCAAATCTTTCTGGTTCTCCAGATCGTAAAACAGTTTCAGCATCTCTCTTGTTCGATGAACTCCATACACCTTCTCAGCCATAGGTCGAACCTTGTTCTCGACCTGAGGTAAGCCGATAGGGTTCTCGGGCTCGCCCAGAGGGAACTCAATCTTCACGGATTTGTCGCCCATTTTTGCAACGGTTACCAAGGATCCATCCCTCAGGGTTTCGTCGAGGTGAGTAGTGATTCGACGACACAATGCCAGGACCTTTTCATCGTCAAGAAGCTTATATGAATCCCAGTCGTTACGGCCATACAACAATGCCACTGCAAACTGAAAGTACACACTGAATTGACCTTCGACGATATTAGTGGGGCGGAACTTGTTCGCTGCGGTATTCCCGACGCCCATGTAAGCCTTCGCGCCTATTATGAGATCGATTGGCAAATCTTCTGGCACCGAGCCTGCCTGTAAGAACTGTTTTCGAAGCTCATAAGCCGCCTCAATTGGGGCGTGAACCAGGCGACAGGATGGATATGGCTTGATTGCCGTGTTGATGGTCTCCCAGAAGGTTCCCAGCTCCTCGACAATGTGCAGATCGGGTTCCGGGAGTCGTGCATAGTTGGCAGAAAGCCCACGCTTCCCTTCAACGGCCTCTAAAGCACCAAGCATTCCAGCCTTGGTGAACTGGACACCAAGTAAAGCGTTGTGGGCCGCGATTCCAGGATGAAATCGTTTATTCCAGCCGCCATTTATAAAACACTGTAATGATCCGCTCGCCATACTCCCGACCACGCCAAAGAGATTTTCGATTTGGTCTACCGAGAATCCAGCAAGTTTGCCAGCTGTCGCCGAGGCTCCAAATACTCCGGCAACGCATGTTGGATGGAAGCCCGCCCTGTGAAGTATGTCGGAGATCGACCGACCGATTCGGCAGGTAACTTCATATCCGACAGCAATAGCAGTGTAGAACTCGCGTCCTGTCACTACACGTCCATTGCTCATTTCCATCTCGGCCTGAGCTAGAGCTGCTGAGATGGCAGAAGCACCTGGATGCAAGGACGCCGTACTGTTGGTGTCATCCCAATCCATCGAATGCACTAGGGTTCCGTTCAATAGCGCACTGTATTGGACTTGGTATCTTCTGGAGAGACCGAGTGCAGATCCTGGTCCATCGGCGGACAAGCTGTTAACGGCGTTGATGAAGGCCGGGCTCGAGTCTACATTGCCAGCTGCATATGAGGCAAGGCCGATGTAGTCGAGAAATCCACACTCGAGAACATGGCGAATAGGTTGAATATCGTCCCATGTGGTTTCGCAAACAAACTCGGCCAGCCTTCGAGTAACTCCAGCTGGAACTGGCTGGGCCTGTGTCGTCCCGTTGCTCACCTTCACGCCAGTTTCAAGTTTCAACGGGTTTCTTCCTTCCGAGATTTCTGGTGATGATGCGTGGGGCATTTTGTCTGCCTTTTTTCTACCGTGGAGTGATTAACAGGAGGTCGACAATGTCAATGGACAACAAGTCACAACTGAACGGGCAACTTTGTTCTCGAATGCAAATGCTGCTATGGAAGGGTATACATGAGACCGAGGTCGACTACTATTCAAAATTATGCTTTGGCTGAGCTTGTTTCTTGTTGGCTGGAAATAAGAAGTCATCGCATGTCCATACCGCAGCTCCTGTCTTGCCGATTTTC